>VZQC01008945.1:4712920-4728331 GCA_009823505.1 Rhizomys pruinosus
TATATATATGTGTGTGTGTGTGTGTGTGTGTGTGTGTGTGTGTGTGTGTGTGTTTTCTTTATCTCCTATTATTCCTGTACCCAAGTAGCTGCATTAAATGTATACACCTTGTGATTTACTGAGAGTGATATAAATGAGCTAATATTTATCTAAGTGGTAGAGTTAGTGTAGGTTGATCACAGCAACTAACGACTCCCACTCTCTAAAGTATAGCACTGATCAAACACTTCATTTATATAGCAGCAATAATCAACTAGAATACTTGATATTGACATTGATTTATTACTTAATGTCAAATGAAAAATTTGATGCTTTAAAGAAAAATTAACCAATGGCATAATGAACAAAAAACCGGGAGAAGAAAGGAAGGCTACATTGGACAGAGTGGTCCCTAAGGCCCATTGGAAGGTGGTAAGATGAAATCAGGACAGGCATGATCCAAGCAATGATATTTCAGGTACCAACGGTGGCAGATGAATAGACCCAGAGGCAGGGAAGAGCTTAGTTCAAGGAACAGAGAAAAAAGAGCAACTTGAGGAAGAGGAGTGTGAGATGAGAGGTGAGAGGGAGGCCACATCATGTGAGGCTTCAAATTGAATTAAGAGCTCCAGCTTAGGCTCAATGGGAAGTCATTGGAAAGCTCTGGTACAGGCTGGCTGTCCTGCAGTAAATGGGTTAAACAGGACAGAAAACAATGAGGAAGGGACAGCAGTAGGAAGAAGCAGAATTGTTCAATTTCTTCTAACTGGTTTTTAGTGACATAGCACCAAAGGTTGAATCCATCCAGGTTGGACCCATCTGTCGGTCTTATGATTTTGTTTTCATATAAGTTATTATGATTTCATTTAGCTGAGCTACACTTTGGCCACTAAATGTATCAGGCACTAATTATGTCATCTATTCTTTTTCTTCCATGGAGGTGCTAAATTATGCCAAACAAGAGGCAGAGGGAGGCATGGGTGAGGAGGATTGCTCTATTTTCACTTGTCTCTAAGTTTCTAAATGGTGATATATATCCTTATTTATCTCTCTATATATGTCTGTATATACATATATGCATAAAATGAAGTGGAATTTATCATCAACTCTTGAACAGTAAATGGATGTTTTCCCAGATATCTTTCTTATCTCCAAATGCTATATTCTGATTTGTTGTGGTTTACTTTTGAAAGTAATATCACTTATCTGTGGCTCTATCTAATATTCTGAGCTAATAAATTGACAGCCAAGAAATATATTAATGTAACTACAGAAAATAAAGATGTACGAATCTTAAGATAATTGACTGATTTTTTTTTTGAAAATGATCTTCCTCAACTGATGGATCAGGGTTCTTGGTATGGATGTGAAAAATGATTCTCAAGCTGGTTCTTGGAAACACAGTGAGAAGAGGTAACTCGAGGGTAAGTATTTCCATATCCAGAGCCAATAGTGAACCACTACTACACCCATCTCTATCTAGTGAACTGAAGGGCACATTGATACATATTGAAAAGCCATTTAAAATGTAGAATTTCCCAGGCTTTTCCACTCTAAAAATAGTCCCTCTCTCCTCAGTTAACATTAATGACAATTTTTGTAGGACACACTTTGTGAAATGCAATCTTTGGAATACACTTACAGACAGTGGCTGGGCTTGGGCTATGGATGTCATAATTGGGTTCAAACTTTGCTTTCATTGCATTATATGCACCCGACCCTTGCTTCTTTCTGTAAGGTACCTTCCAGAACTTTCCTTTGATTCTCAAAGAAATCTCTGGCCATCAGGGGTATTAAGAATCCTAGATACAGGCCAGCATAATAGCTCAGTGGGTAAAAGTACCTGCTGCTAAGCATAAACTTTCAATCCTCTATCATTTTATTTTATTTTTTTATTGTGTATGAATGTACTGTCTGCATGCAGGTTTGTGCACCCGTGTCATGCAATGCCGCGGAGGTCAGAAGAGTGTGTCGGATTCCCCTGGAACTGGAGTTCTCCTGGAATTGGAGTTTCAGATGGTTCTCAGCCGCCATGTGGGTGCTGGGGATCAAACCCGGGTCCTCTGTAAGAGCAGTCGGTGCTCTTAACTGCTAGGCCATCTCTCTGGTCCTATTAATTATTTCTTTATTGCTATAAACAGCTGTTATGTGTGAATATATACAACAGCTGATGATATGTGTGAATATATACATAAATACAAGCAGTCAATATGTTCTTTGAATATTAAAAAAAGTTAGCTTTGGGACTTTTTAGTCTCATAAAATATTCCTTATTTCCTTCTTATTGTTTTGTGTATTGTGTTTTTAGCATAAATATTTAACATATCAAAATTTAATAAAAAACAAAAATAATTTTAGTGATAGCTTCTTCTTGAGTTAGTTATTTTATTCACCTATAAGTATATCTATCTGTCTATCTATCTATCTATCTATCTATCTATCTATCTATCTATCTCTATCTATAGATAGAGAAATTGATATAATAGCTCACAGCAACAATTATTCTGCTTGTTAATCTAATCAAATATACCTTTAGAAATGAATTATAATCTTTTTTGCATGTGGACTGTTTAAAAATGTTGCCTATCTACTTAAAAGACTATCATAAAAAATTTTCATAAAAAGGATCTAGTTGCTGTTTGGACTTCAGTAATAACAGGAGCAAAATTGTCACTGATAAATCCAAGAATGCATGCTATTGATATTATTGCTTTCTGTTACATTTCTAAAACTATTAAACATATATATTTATATATATATATATATATATATATAACACTAATAAAGAGGAAGCACAATCATTTCAATCACACAGAAGCACAAGTGTTGGATAGATTCTGATGTTCTGCTTCTCTCCCTAATATGGCCCCTTTGTTCACATACAGTTATATTTTTCATGAACAGAGTGACATACTCCAAGAAAAAGCTAAATCAATATGTGCTGGAATGAGCAGCTCCCCGTGGGGTGTGGTTTCTGGAGTGGAAGAAACTAATGTTCCAGGCAATGATACTGATTATCCTGTGCACCGGAGAAGCCCATGATCCTTGAGTGACATCCAGACTGTCCCATGCTAACCTTCTGGGTTTTTCTAAAAGGGGAATCTACTTGAATTCTATGGGCAGCAGTATTAACACAAGAGCCCTCTATTTGGGACAGGCTGTATACATTTATTACTTTTGAGGATTTAAAAGAGAACAAATGCTCATTGATAGAAGAGCAAAATATGGAAATTAGGATAAAACCAGAAGAAAAAGCAATAACTGTGAAATTAGTTAAGCTGGGGTTGAAATCCTGGCTCAGCTTCTACCTACTTTTCTTGGCTCACACATTTTCTTCTATAAATTGGGCAAGACAATTTTGTAGGGTTTTGGGGATCAAATAAGTTACTGAATATAAATGATCTAGTATGCTTTCTGAAACATGGTAGCTTTGGAATAAATAGTTCTTCTTCTTCTTCTTCTTCTTCTTCTTCTTCTTCTTCTTCTTCTTCTTCTTCTTCTAATTATTATTATTTGAAAATAGCACTGACCTGTTAGTCTACAATAGGGTGCTAAGTTTTTAAATAATCTTATGTGTGTCCTTTAATACTTTTTCTTTTAGGCATAGCTATATATTGTTGAGATCATGTTACATATACAGTTTTGTATGATTTGCCTCATTTGTCATAAAATAACATCAAAAAGAGATGCTGATTTTCATTTTTCAACTTGGCAATGATGGTATAAGGTAACAGTAGGCACTGGTCGGGTGAGTTATGAGCATGGCTGTTCATCACTGGCAAGAGTATCAGCTGGTATAACCTTTCTGGAAAGCAATTTAGTAAAAATATTTCAAGAGCATTAAAACTCTTTTACCTTCTGACCTCGTAATTTTATTTCTTTACAGCCAGTCTCGGAATAAGTGAATATATGAACAAAGACTCACGGTCAAGGAAGTTCATTGGAGAGACATTTATAACAAGAGGTCAGAAATCATCACCATTCACCATAAGGAAACTGCTAAGTAAATTATGCTACCTTCAAGGAGTAAGATATTTATAGACTTTAAAGTAATTTTCAAAGAATAATCATATGGAAAAGGGGTATTGGTAGGTTGTTACCTGAAATGGACATATGATATGATACAAACCTACAAGATTCATTCCATTTTTTAAAAGTGAGCATGTATAGAGAGTGGGCTGGAAATATACGTTTTTATTTTCTAAGTTATTACCTTTGGCTGGTGATAACAGTCATGTTCTGGATAATTTCCTTTTCAAGGAGTTGCTATTGTTGTTGGTTCATGAGCTTCCTTTTATCTTTCACAGAATGTGATTTGTAGCACCACCTACTTGCAGTAGAATGATTAGGAACATGGTGCTGTCTAAGAACTGTGCGCTCAGGTTTTAAACTTTGTGATTTCTTGGTACAGCACCTGTTTAATGTCCTGCATACACTTCTACTCTCTTCTTTTGTGTGTTTCTCAAGCTAGGGACTAGGTTTCATCATTCTGCATCTCCACTGCCATGAAAGGTGTTTTCTTCCCAGTAGGGTATTCCTTAAAAAGATTGTGTGTGTGTGCGTGTGTGTGTGTGTGTGCGTGTGTGTGTGTGTGTGTGTGTGTGTGTGTGTGTACAATACATATAATGATAGGACAGTAGAAATTCAAGATGGAAGGACAGGATCTGATAGAGATTTGTGCTTCTAGAAACTTCTAAGACACATATCCTTATGTTTCCTCTCCCTTTGTTTCCCAAAAACACTGATGAGGAGCAAATAGGCAGTTTTTATGTTAAAAAATTTCAAAAATACACGTGTATATAAATGTATCTGTGTCATATAATGTCCATGGATCAGAAGAGGGCGTCAGATCCCTGGGAACTGGAGTTACAGACAGTTGTTTGCCACTATGTGGGTGCTAGGAATTGAATCCGGATTCTCTATAAGAGCAGCCAGCCCCAAGAATGGAAATTTTTTACAAGCAATCCATGGGTCTACCTTTTATACTTCACTGTTTATGGAAGTCAATAAATTTTTTCCACAGGCTTTGGGTTCATGTGCTGCCTTTCCAGGAAGACCTAATATGCTTTGGATGGGTATATGCAAGGAAAGGGGCTACTCTGCTTAGTAATTTGAGAGCTTTGTAGACATAAGTTATCTGATGTTAAGGTTAATATTTGCTCTGCAATTTATAAATTAAAATGATTTCATCTAACTTATCTCATTTAATTTGCTGATTGCTAACATTCTTCTGGGGATAAAGCTTTTTGAGACAGCACTAATGAGAGATGTAATCCCTAGAACAGTACTGCTGTCTTGAGGATGTTCTACTGAGAGGTACTTGGAAGCAGTGCAATCTTTGTCTTAAAGGACAGGGAAGGAGAAAGGGGCCATAAAAGAGAAAGGGCACCACAGTCAGAGAGGCTTTCATGATTCATAATGTTCCCTATGCTACTTTTGGTTAGAGGAAGGGAAGATTAGCTTAGCATCTATCATGGTTCTCCCAAATTAAAAGCCCATTCTCTGTGTTAGCCTCTCAACTTAATTCCTTTAATTTTTGCCAAAGACCTACATTGCTGCTGCTGTCGTCATCATTGTTGTCGTTGTTGTCATCATCACCATCATCAGCATCTAATGTATGATTAATACTTGGCAAATGTTTTTCTAAATATCTTATATGAATTATCTACATCAATTCTCCAAGAAACTTATGAAACAAATTTATCATTATGTACACATTACAGTTGATGAAACTGAGGTACTTTGCAATAGAATAAAAAAAAACTGGTGACTTAGAAATATAATTAATCTGATTTTAGTCTTCTTATCTATTGATGCACAGAACTATTTTTTAAAAAGGTTAATTTTCGCCAGTGTGGTGGTGCATGCCTTTAATCCCAGCACTTGGGAGGCAGAGGCAGGCAGATCTCTGTGAGCTCAAGTCCAGCTTGGTCTACATAGCAAGTTCCAGGGCAGCTGGGGCTACAGGGAGACCCTGTCTCAAAAAGTCCAAAAAAGATTGCTTTCATTTTATTTATGTTTGTATGTTCTTGTGTCTCTGAGTGTTTGTGCTTGTATGAGTGTATGCATGCAGATGTGTGTGGGTGTCCACCAAGACCAGAAGAGGGAGTCAGATCCCTTAGAACTGGAGTTACAGGCCTTCATGATCCACCTGACCTGGGTACTAGGATCTGAACTCCAGTTCTCATGATTGAGCAACAAGTATTCTTAACATCTGTTATTTTGCACCCTTTTATACATTCTCCTAAGTCTAAGCCATCACTATTCATTCCAACTCTCTTAAGTATTAATTATAGTCATTAGTCATATAGCATCTTTTAAATGGCATTCTGTCCTGCATTAGAGTCCCTGGTGTCAAGTGTTATAGTATGTTTTCTTGCTAGTGTGGTTAACAGTCATCTTTTGTGTTCATGTATCTGCTGCCTCCTGCATGGAACCTTTCTCTAAACTGCTTCTTCTTCCTCAGTGCCTTTCCTTCTCTCTCCATCTAAACCAGATTTTCAGCATTGGTTTCACAGTGGAATTGCCTGGGGAGCCTTAAAACATTGGCCTGGGTCTTATCCATAGATGATTTACTTGCTTTGGCCAGGGCCCATCATGATTTCTTCAACTCCACAGGTAATTCAAATGTGCAGCCCAAGTTGAAAACTATTGGCCTGTACATTTCTGACCCATATTTCCATCTTTCCCAACAAGCTTCAACAACTTCATAACCATCTGTCACACTATGGTATAGTTCTTTATAGCTCTGGAATTGGCAGTGCTCAACTGTAGGACAAAACCCTGAATCTGGCATACCGAAATCCAAAGGGAATATGGGGGTAGGGTGTTGGAGATCCACTGCTAGCTGTGTCCTATGGCAAGTGAAGAAAAATGCTGGCAAAAATTTGCTCAGTGGATTTAATCCTTCAGAGCAAAAACCTAGACAAGATCAATGGAAGTCATCAGAACAAACCTGTCACCCCCCACTGGATGGTGGGGCTGTAGGTGTTTGGGCACAACAGCCTGCAGATAGGTTTTGCATGAAGGATGCTTGTACTCATGGATTATCACTTATAGCTAAAAATGAAAAAAAAAAACTGAGAGAAAGATGCAGGACAGTTATGGCAGAATGCATGATCTGGGATGGGGTGGGGGTGGTGTACTAGGGGGAGGGAAAGGGGAAATAGCCTGAACTGGAATTGGAAAAATGTATGAAAAGCAACAGCAATTCAATAAAAACTAATTAAAAAAAAAAAAAAGAAGAAGGGAGGAAATAAAAATCCCTAAAAACAAAAATTTGATGATGGGAGAGGCGGGGGAGGAAAATTGTCCAAGCAAAGTTATTGGATGGGAAAGAAGATGAGGTCTAAAGTGTTAAATCTCATCGAATTCTTGCCATAGCTTTGCATACAGTTGCTATTTGTGTATTTTTCTATAAGAAGAAGGTGAGGTCTAGAGACTCTGGTACTTTGTCACAGAGTTCACAGGTCTCCTTTGGAGCTGAGATCCAACTTCAGCATAGCTGTCTTCAAAGTGCCTTGAGATATTTGCTTGCTTCTTGTTGGCAAGCAAGTCCTTTGTTTCAGCTGAGTCCACCCCATACACATTTCCTGCTCGTGCTTCTTTTTTTTTTTAACTAGAAAGAAACACTGTTCTGCTAGCAGAAAAAATTTGCTTAATGATAAGATATATATATATATATATATATATATATATATATATATATATAAAATGCATATGGACTAATATTACCATGTAATCTTTCAGTTAAATGAAATAAATCTTTAGAACCTAAAGCTTTGAATAGAACATTGCATGTGTTATCTTTCCATGACTGGTTGTCAAAACTGCCCACTCTGGAATATATTGACCTTAACTGGCCTAGGGTAGGTAGTCCTGTCCTATCCTCCAGAAACTGATGAGTCTCAAGATTCCTTTTCTTCTTGAAGGGGCCTCATAGCAGCTCTCAGACAGCTATGTTGTGAAAGGATAGGAGATCATAATGGAGATTGTCAGACAAGGTGAGTGTTGGTAGGTGAGAAGCATTACTGCTGCTCACTAATGGCCTAACTCCTGGAAGAGAACTGGTGTGTTGATACATGTCTGTATGGGTGTAGGAGCTCTGATCTGTAGTCCCTGCCCATTTTACTGGTATAAATATCCCTGCATTGGCCAATTTCAAACATGAAGCTGATGAAGGTAATTCAGGAATTGATGAGAACAATGAACTCTTCCAGAATCTGTACAAATTGGACCCAGCATATCAGCTTACACTTCTTAATACATATTTTAATTTATTCTTAGAGGCATCACACACTTCCTGCAGCATATAGAGGTAGAGAGAATACTGTGATTAACACCTAAAGAATAAAGATCCAGTTCTGCTTCAGTCAATAAGCTTTGTGTCTTTTGCCTCCTCACTCATTTTCACTGAATGGGAAATGAATTACCTGGCCCTTTAAGGCATTTGAGTGTCAGAGGGTGCTGTGATACAGGATCACATGGGATGCTTGAAGTCAGCCTTCACCTCTGCAGGGATGAAGAAACCTCCTTGTAAAACTGTATGCTACATTGTGCTTTTGGGTTTGAGATGAAAACACTGTCTTTCCTCAGTAGCTTACTCATGCTGTTCTCTATCCCTGTGGCCTTTGAGATTTCTCAAAGAAAGCAGCAGGGATGTTTGAGGTTGTTCATGTAGAATATTCCCAGAGAGGCTGTCTAAATAATGAAAAGGTGTATGCCAGATACCTTCTCATTCGGAGGATAGATAGAGCTGCAATCCTAACCTTTAATTTTATGGCTTTCTCATCTTTTGCTAACCCTTTAACATTATATTAACAAAAGATGGACTGGGGGGGAAGGGAGGGACTTAATGCTTTTTATGATCTATTTTAACATTTTTATTTCTCTTTGAAAAAATAAATTTTCCACAAGAATTAAAACTGTATTTTATCCTTTTAAATGCAGGCCTAGATGATGTATGTAGCTGTACTGGCAGAAAGTCAAGTCTGCACAAAGCCCAAATTGAATCTTCCCTCTGACTACAGCTGTGCATGATATTTTATGCAATTTTTTATGCTGGTCATAAATGAGGTGGAAACTGTGATTATGCCAATTTTTGAATAACACATTTCCACCAAAAAGTGACTGCCAGTGCTCAGACATGTGCATGTATTTACAGGATCCAGCTCTCCTGTAAATCTCAGCACTAGATCATGTAGTGTTGACCCAATAAAAGATTTCTAGGTACAGTGCTATGTCATGTTTCTGTATAACACAAAATTGCAAAAATTCATCCAACTTTTTTCTTAGTGTAATCTATTTGTTCAAATGTAGCTCCTTAGCAACTGAATATTCTAGATTGGGTCATGGTATTTTGTTTTAGAAATAATTGTGATCATTATCAATCATTTGCATATCTGTATGTAGACAAAGAATAAAGTGAATGGAAAGGGAGGTTTCAACTATGTTTGCAAAGTGTTGTTCTAATATCAAAATATATTACTATACTGTGTTACATAAATTGATATCAAGAACAAGGAAGAAAAACATTATGTAAGGATCAGAAATTGATGCTTTAATTCTTCTCTTGATTATACTTGACACGATACAAATGCTTTCCATCTATGATGGTATTAATGGAAAGATAATATTTAAAAAAATTTTTTGAGACAGGGTATCCCTGTAGCCCCAGCTGGTCTGGAACTCACTCAGTAGACCAGGCTGTCCGTGAACTCACAGAGATCCTCCTGCTTCTGCCTCCTGACTGCTAGGATTAAAGGTATGTGTCACCATACCTAGCTTAAAGATGGTTCTTAGCTGCCATGTGGGTGCTAGGAATCAAACCTGGGTCCTCTGCAAGAGCAGCTGGTGGTCTTAACTGCTGAGCCATCTCTCCAGCCTCGAGAGAGAATCTTTAAACAACTATAGTTTAAAGGCTGGAGAAATGAAAAATTCAAATGCTAAGTACAGAAACGAATAAACTTTTGATATGAACTTTAATAACTGCTAAACCAAACAAGCAAGATATTCCATTTACAGTGATAAAGATGAAACTGTCGGGCTGGAGAGATGGCCTAGCGGTTAAGAGCGCTGACCGCTCTTACAGAGGACCTGGGTTCAATTCCCAGCACCCACATGGCGGCCGAGAACCATCTGGAACTCCAATTCCAGGAGAACTCCAGTTCCAGGGGAATCCGACGCCCTCTTCTGACCTCCGCGGCATTGCACGACACGGGTGCACAGACTTGCATGCAGACAGTACATTCATACACATACAGAAATAAATATAAAAATAAATAAAATAAAAAAGAAAATGAAAGAAATTATATAAAAAAAGAAACTGTCACCAGGAGTGTGTTTATCTAGACTGAAGGATCAATCAATTTTCACCAATAAATAAAACTCAGAGTCAAAGATATTTGCTTTACCAATACCCTGTTGTCATCTCTAATAATAATCACTTTTGCCATCTTACATTCTTTCAAGTGGCTGACTGAACTGAGAATGCCAGGGACAGTCAGTGATCACATTGGAGGGCGCATTTCCTGTATCCGAGAATTTGTCTTTAGAGCTTCCTGGAAGATTTCAAAGAGAGACTTGGATAACTGCTTGCTAAGGACACCAAGTAGGATGATTTTGCATTGAACCTAAAGTTCTTTTTTACAATGGCTAAATTTGCCCCCTAAAGGACAAGGGATCCTTTATTTCACAAAGATAATAAATAGCTCAGTAGGAATACCAGAAGCCAGCTTTTGTTGAAATTGAGTTAGGTCTTCCAAAATTCTGAATGCTTGAGTGCAGTAAATAAATGAATAAAAGCTATGGCAGGTGTCACATGAAATGGTAAGAGTCCTCTCTGACATATTATAAATGTTCATATGTAATTCATTGAAACAATGTCAGCCAATGGGGATCTTTCTCCATTATTCGGCACTGTTACTTTGGTATCTTGGGAATCATTCAATAATCAGTTCTGAAACAAATTAGTCTTGCTTGTGCAGCATTGTTTGGATGCTCCTGTTTGGGAAATATTATTGAATTTCAACATGAAGGAGGTGGAGTTTGAAGGGCATGGTAAAAGCGTAATATGTAGTGATTGGTGAAACAGTGCTAGTACTCCCTCACTTGAAATTGTCTGATTAAAATGATGTTTATTTCTAAAATGTCATTGGGACTACGATGGCTCCTGGGTTTTCCTTGTTTATAGCTATGAATTCACCTCTTAATCTGTCTGGACTTGATGACCAATGAGCAGGCTTCCTTTGTACATAGTATGGCTCTGTCTTGACCAACTCTTCATGTTGAATTATTACCTCAGTGGATTCTATAAGCATTCAACCTTGACAATCACCAGAGTTTCAGAGGACTCTAGGAGGAGTAGGCCTTGTAATGCAGTGATGTTTCAGGAGGAACTTCTTAGCACATATTTCATTTAGATACTGTAGTTTATGTGACCCTTTTACTTCTTGCTATAATTCATCATACCAACCTTGATACATACAGTCATAAATGATTCAATTTCAGCTACATCCACTTACACATTCTTGTGGTCTATCACTTTTGCATGGGGAAACCAACTGCTACTTTTGACAGCTCTTACATTCGAAATTCTTGGATGTTGAATTTAATGCATCTACTCTTGAATTTTTCATTTTGACCTGATAGTGCTAGTCTTTGGTTTGTAACATATACCCTATTATTCTTCGGCAGCTATCTGTCACATTGATGAAAAATGTTTCTAGAAATGTTAGTGATGATTTTAAAGTGCAAATGCTTCTTAACATAACCTGATAGAATAGGTTCCCTGGCTTCACAGTGAACATGACAAGCAGAAGGCCTGCTGGTTTGTTAGTGCTCGAGAGATAGCAAACTTATCATAGGCCATTTTACTCTCTTATGTGCATTATCTGAAATCATAACCACACAGATCAAATGAAACATATAGTGTTTGGGGGAGCAGAAGATGGCTGCTAAATAACATGTCTCAAAACCAAAAAATGACACAAATGACAAAAATAAAGATTAAGTTCATGGCCTATCAAAGACATGCTCAAAGTAGTATCTATCTATCTATCTATCTATCTATCTATCTATCTATCTATCTATCTATCATATATCTACCTACCTATTTATATCTATCATCTATCGATGTATACATCCATATATGTGTACACACAGATATGCAGATAGTCAGATACAGATAACTATGCCTTCATCCATTTCAACTTCCTATTTGTTCGAAAGATGGAGTACATCACGAGCTTATATTCCTCTTCTGGAGACATGCATTGCTGCACCTTTTCCAGGTGTATGTACAGTCCGCTTAGGCTGCTGTAACGAAATTGCACAAACTGAGGAGTCTAAAGAAGGCATTTATTTATACTCCTGGCTTTCAGTTGGCAATTTTCTTTTTGTGCTCTCATATTGCAGAGTGGCGGGGGGAGGGGGGGAGAGAGAGAGAGAGAACTTTTACACCTTTTATGCTTTTCCTCTTCTTATATGGTGGCAGTCCTACTGGCTTAGAGTTCTCTACATATGATCTCATTTAACCATTTAACTTTAATGCCCTATTAAAAGCACTGTCTCTAGAGCAGTCACATTGGACGTTAGGGCTCCAACATGCACAATTTAGAAAAACACAGTTAAGTCTGTTGATGTATAGTTATGAGTCTTCTATGCTGATGGATTAAAAAGATTGTAAATGCAATTGAGTCTGTGAACCTTGAGAAAGAACACTACATTATTTTGCCAAGAAACATAGTTATAGGTTTAGGTTCAGGATATTAACATCCACTCAAGGGTGCCATAATTTATGTCAACTAAATGTGCCTAGCATAGAGCTCTTCTAAGATTCATTCATTAATTCAGTGATTATCTACTGGGTGTAAGGAAGTACCAGGCAATACACTGTGGGGGCATTGTTAAATGGCTAAAGATCTGGTTCTCGGGGGCTGGAGAGATGGCCTAGTGGTTAAGAGTACTGACTGCGCTTGCAGAGGACCAGGGCTCGATACCCAGCACCCTCATGGTGGCTGAAAACCGTCTTTAACTCCAGTTCCAAGGGAATCCAACACCCTCTTCTGACCTCCAAGGCATTGCACAACATGGGTGCACAAACCTACATGCAGACAGTACATTCATACACATACAAAGATGAATAAAATAAAAAAATCTGGTTCTCACTGGCTAGAGGAACCCCTAAAATATGCCTGCAAAGGCCAGAAGAAGCTTCAAATTTATTATGAACCTCTCTATTGGTATTTTATTTTAATTTTTTGTTGTTATTAAACTTTTTTCATATATTATCTATTGGTATTTTATATTAGATTGAGAAAACTTCCCAGAATTATAGAAGGGGAACTTCATATAAGTTAATTTGCTGTACAGAGTCTCCCTTTAAATAGGAAGAAAAGAAGATCTAAGATCCACAAATTACCTTGCTCACTTGACCTTGAAAGATGCATTGAAGGAAAGAATGAGAGGAGAAATTGAAATACTATGGTTTTCTTAGGAGCTTTCTACTACTAGTAGAAAACAGATCCAAATTAAGTATCAGATATCAGGTACATAAACTAAATGTTTAACCCCTGTTTTTAATGAATAATGGAAATGAATTATACTGCCTAAACATTTCAGCATTTCTATAGGAGGCCCAGAAGTCCAAACACAACTGATTTTCTCAACCTCTGATAGTTAAATTAGTTTACATATGCATCCTATCAATGAGTTATTAGGATTCCAAAATTTCCAGAATAAGAATCAAATGGCTTTCTGATTCTAAGAAAGATGAAATAAATTATAACAAAAGGGTTATAATATTTACCAAAAAAAGGGTTATAATAGAGATTTAATTAAAATACAAAATTGAGCTAGCTTCCTTCTACATCCAAATCATACATTTTATAATCATGTAGTTTCAAACAGTACTTTACTTTAATAGTTCATAGTTTATATAGTTATATAAGATATAAAGTACATGTTGGCAGTAAGTTTATTTGTAAAAGCAGGCAACTTTCATTTAAATAAGACACTCTGATTTAATGTTTTTTTTTTTTCTTTTAAGAAACAATTCTTAAATTGATAAGAAAGTCATTGAAAATCTACACATGCCTGGTCATGAGGGGATGGGACTCATCACATCTGCAGAAACTTTGGTATCTCTCTGGAAGAAAAGGAAGTGTCAAATAAGATGGGAGGAAAAGCTGGCTCAGTGGTTAAGAGCGCCAATTGCTCTTGCAGAGGACACTGGTTCGATCCCCAGCACCCACATGGTGGCTAAGAAGCATTTTTTTAACTCCAGTTCTAGGGGAATCTGTTGCCTTCTTCTGACCTCCGCAGCATTGCACGAGACACAAGTGCACCAACCTACATGCAGACAGTACATTCATACACATAAGAAAATAATAAATTAAAAAATAATAATTAAAATAGGCAATGAGTGTTATGACGTTCCAAGAAGCTCACTTCTAGGAAATAGCAGGTAGAACAATGAAGCTGGGACACCATGGAAGGTGTTTGCTAGGGCCTGAGTGCAAGCAGGAGTCAAGTCACGCCAGGGAGAGCACAGCAGGGAAACTAGCTTCCAAGTGGTTGCAGGGGGGGGGCGGGGAATCCTGGGGTCTGCCATAGCAAGAAAGTGGGAGAAAGGCCAGGCAAAACAAGGCAACTGAAGGAAAGAAAGAGAATAAAAGCAGAAACAAAGCAAAACCTGTTAAAGAAGTAGAGCTCTCTTCAAATGGGTTAGGACATCCAAAATAAAATTCAGATTAATTTCCCAGGTTATCCAAGCAAAAGCAACAAAACCAAACTGAAAAAACTCATCAGTATAAGAACAAGATGTCAAAAAATTGTTTAGAAATTAAAATATGGGAGATCTCCTGAGGCCAGTGGAAGGAAGAGCAGGAAAGCAGCTGTCTTTGGCTTGATTGGCTTTTGTGACTGTGGGGGCAGAGTTATCCTCCCAGCTGGTATTAAAGGTGGGGTTGTGTGACTCATGAGATCTGAGATCTCCTGAGGCCAGCAGAAGGTACCTGGGATTAGGAAGGCATCTGAAGGAGACAAGCAAAGCAAGCCTTCAACACAGTGAAGAGGCATTTAAGACTCACATTGGAATACAGGCAAGGAGAAGCCCATATGCCAAGATCACGAAGAAGAGACAACCCTGGAAAGGGGCAGGATAATCCAGCACCAAGCTCTACCAACCCTATGGAAGACTCCTGCAGTGGGATCCCTCTGGGGATGCCCCAGGACACAGATATCAGAAACACAATTGGGAACGTATTTAAATAACTACAAGATTATAAAGAACAAATCAAAGAACTAAGAAAAGAGAATGAAGAACTCAAGAAGGACCTAGAGAGAGAGAATGACAAGCTCTGGAAGGAAGTAGAAACACTGAAAAGATCCCATGCTGAAAAAGATAAGGAAACCAACCAGCAAAGCAAAGAG
>VZQC01008945.1:4731772-4903574 GCA_009823505.1 Rhizomys pruinosus
CCTCAGGAAGAGATTGAGAAGCTCAAAAGGAATGGAAATACTAAAGAAATCACAATATGAATGAAAAAGGAAATCAAACACTCTCCAATCAAGAGGAAGGAATGGAAAAAAGCCTCAGAAGCAGAATGGAGGAAAGCAGAACAAAGAATATCAGACCTGGAAGATAAATCACAGACACTAAAAACCAAGGAAAGATTATGAAAATTTGAAAATATACAAAAGTGGAACAACCAGGAACTGTGGGACACTATGAAAGAAAGTCAAACCTCCATCATCATGACATAGAGTAGAAGGCGAGAGAAATCCCAAGCAGCAGTGGTATTGATCAGCTCCTCAACAGAAGGTTAATAGATGAAAACTTCACCAAACTAAAACGAAAAAGGACAAACAAATACCAAAACAAGCAAGCACATAGAACTCCAAAACAGACAAAGATCAGAAAAGAAATTCTCCCATGCCACATCATTAGTTAAAATGCTAAACACCCAACACAAGACAAATCTTAACGCCACAAGAGAGAAAATGAGTGGCCTATTAAGGGAAAACCTATCCAGAATCACAAACTGACTTCTCAACCAGCTCTATGAAGCAAGCAAGAACTGGCGCAAAGCATTCCCACGGTTAAAGAACAATAGATGCCACCCCAGGTTACTATATCCCAGCAAAAATGTCAAATTATCGTTGAAGGAAGAGAAGAAAAACCTTCCATGACATAAATCAACTTGAAAAGATACATGTCTGGAAAACCAAACCCTTCAGAGAATACTTGAAGCATTCAAAGAACAGAAGAAAGGACACACAACCCCAGCACCTAGAAAGAGAATCAATAAAAGCAGAAACTGCAGAAGTAGAACCGAAACCCAAACCACAAAATGGATAATAAGGCAAACGGAAACAACACAACCTATCAATCATAACCTTATATTAATGGACTAAATATCCCATCAAGACATAAGATGGGAGATTATTAGGAACAGAATCCACTCATACTGCTGTCTACAAGAAACACACTACATCTTCAAGGACAGACACCGAGCTTTGCAGGAAAATGGCTGGAGCTAGAGGACATCATGCTGAGTGAAGTAACACAGTCCCAGAAAAACAAACGATGAATGGTATCCCTCATCTGTGGATGCTAGTGCCAATTACCTAGTTGTAAGTATTTCTTGTGTAGGGCCCCCTGAGCTTTTGTCCAAAGCAGTTGGGTGCAATGTATATTGGAAACAACAACAACAACAGAAAGGGACTGCATCAAAGAACTGACTGAAACAGTGAACTTATGTTCAAAACAGTCAACTTCTACATGGAGAATATTGAGAAAGACTGAGAAAGAGATGAAAAGCATGTTTGACAGAATGCATGAGCTCTGGCGGGGTGGGGGAATGGGCGGGAACATAGGTTTAGATTTTTAAAAAAATAAAAATAAATTTATGTGAAAAAAACCCCCTAAAACATTAAAAAAAGAAATTAAAATATATTTTTCTTTTTTTCTGGAAATTTTTATGTGTTTTATGCATAATTTTTCATTCAGTTGTAATTGCCTTTATACATGCTTCTCCCTCGGCTCCCCAACCCCGGAAGTTTACACCTTCTGCCATTTGTGCTGGAGTCCATTGTGCAAAATTCCTCTCTCTGCTCACCCCTCAGTTTAGGCTCCTCCCCTTAAAGTCAGAAGCCCAGCAAGGCTACACACTCTCTCCACTCCTTTCCAATGTAGTGCTTGAAATTCTTGCTAAAACAATAAGACAAGAGAAGGAAATTAAAGGAACACTCATAGGAAAATATTATTTTTTGATGTTTTGAGGGAGTATCCCTGTAGCCCCAGATGTACTGGAACTTACTATGTAGATGAGGCTGGCCTTGAACTCACAGAGATCTGCCTGCCTCTGCCTCCTGAGTGCTGGGATTACAGGCATGTGCCATCAGACCTGGCGGAAAATATGAGTTTTAAAAACAATAGAAATATTAGAAGAAAAGCTGAGGAACTTTACAACTGAAGAAACAAAGGGTAAAATAAATTGGAAATTCTAAGGTAAAACAAATATACATTAAATATATTGGAAGAGAAATGGGTTGTCATAAGTATTTGGTTGTTTTTAATGAGAACGTTATTGTTGTCAATCGTCTGTTTATAGTTCCATCATTTAGAAACATCCCATAAAAACTAGATAGACTAACCTTGATAAAATAAAAATTAGCCAAGGAAGAGCCAAGCCAGAGAAGGTGGAAGGAAAGAAGGAAGGGGAGAGGCTTGTCTTTCCATCTTTAGAGGGGTAATCTGGAGGTTATTTCTATAGTTTTAGAATAAAAAAATAAGTTACGGTTATTACTTGAAAGTTGAAAATGTTTCAATGAATTGACCACTTATAGTAATGTCTAAGATTTTGCTTAAGTTACATTAAAGATGAATGTAATGAGCAAATAAATAGCTGCAAATCTCTTGAAACCCATTCAACGAAAGAGCAGGCTGCTGCATGCCATCTTGGGAAAGTATAAGCCAGCATTGGGTTCATGTTTAATGGAATTATGGTCTGTTAAAGGCAGTTACATATGGACTTATCTTCATAGGTTACTATAATAGCAAATCTTTTTATGCAATCACACGCATGGACATAAGATAGTAATTATTGCCGGGCCTGGTAGTGCACACCTTTAATCCTAGCACTCAGGAGGCAGAGGTGGGCGGATCTTTGTGAGTTCAAGACCATCCTGGTCTACAGAGTGAGTTCCAGGACAGCTGGGGCTACAGAGAAACCCTGTCTCAAAAAAAACAAAAAGATGGTAATTATTTTAGGTGTTGAACAGGATACGCTGGCCCTAACTTTGGAGTTCAATTCTGGATTCAAATTCAGAGGTACGTCAAAGTCCTTGTTTGATAACTGATTCACAGAGACGTTGGGCTATGTCCTGAAGTCTAGATTAGCAACTTGGCATGCTCAGAGAGCATTGTTCCTACTTCCAAATGCAAAGGTGAAATGGAGTAATAGATGTGAAATGATTGCTAATGATTATTAACCTTTATATTTATGATCATTCCAGAAATGCAGTTGCTCTGATTATCAACTAGTGGATTTCTGAATTGCTTAACAGAATTAAGTATTCCAAATGAAGTTCAATTTGAAGTTAACTTCCATCTGATTATGCTGAGTAGATATTGCCACTTGTATACATTTAAAATTTTTCTTTATTTACTTTTTTTTATTTTACGTGTTTTAGAGTGTTTTGCTTGCATGTATGTAAGTACATACATGTACTGCAAAGTTTGTGAAGGCCAGAAGAGGGCATTGGGTCCCCTAGAACTGGAAATACTGATGGTTGTTACCTGACATATGGGTGTTAGAAACTGAACCTTGGTCCTCTGCAAAAGCAGCCAGAGCTCTTAACTGCTGAGCCATATCACCAGCCTTTAAAGTTCTTACCAATGCTACAGTATCTGCAGTTTGAATACTGTGCCACTGCAGTCTCCAGAGACACAGTTTAAACACTACAGATACTTCTATTTATGTTCTAAGTGTCAGGTTAGGTATGATACAACTTTCAGTATATTTAATTTCACCAGAAGTCCATATCTTTTTAAAGCATGCAATTTTCATTTCTATTTAACTTATTGTATTTTGTGTGTGCCATGTGTGCACATGTACATGCATGTGCATGTGTGAGTGTGAAGGCCAGAGGTTGAGGATAATGTCTTCCTAAATGGCTACCTACCTTAGTTTTTGAGACAGGGTCTCTCACTGAACCTGGAGCTGGTTGATTCAGCTACACAGGCTTGTCAGTCAGACCCGATGATCCTCTAACCGTGCTGTTTCTACCTGCTCTGTGCTGGGATTACAGTCTTGTGCCACCAAGCTAGGCTTTTTTTACACAGGTAATGAGGATTGAAATAAAAATTTCTGTTGTCATACATCTCACACAGCAAGCACATTACTGACTAAGCCATCTCCAAGCCCATATAGTTTTTGTTTTAAGAATATAATTCTGTTTCAGTATTTGTTATGTCAAAGAAACAAGGTGATGGTGACCTTGCTTTATAAAAATCAATTTCTATTTTGTAGTCACGACATATTCTTGAAAACATTTTACAAATATTAAAAGATAGAATTTCTAGTAATTTGAACTACTCAGATGCAATCTCCATTATTTAAAAATTTTCTATAAATGTGTCACAGACCTAAAAATTTAGATAAATATAGGTTTGGGTTATTATTTTCGGAGATAGGCTCTCAACCATAGAGCTCAGACTGGCCTTAAGCTGGAAGATCCTCCTGCTTCAGCCTCCTGAGTGCTGGATTACAGTATGAACCACTACGCCTGGGTTTAAAACATATTTTAAACTTGCTGTTGACATTTAGTTATTTCTAACTTTTTGATATTACAAATTTACTATGACATTTGCTATGATAAAAATTCCTTGAGGTAAAATTGGTGAGTCAAATCGTGATGATTTCTGAAGCTTCTGAGACCAGTAGCTAAATCATTTTCCAGAAAGATGTCAGTTTTTCATACCAGTAGCAGTGGCTCAGAATATCCACTTCCAAACACTAAGTATTAAGATTTTTAGAAAGCCAAAGTTGTGATCATTTCATTTTGATTTGTATTTCTTTGAATACTAGAAAAATTGACACATTTCATGTATGTTAGTAATTAGTACTATTTATAAGTGATTCTGGTTGTTCATGCTCTTTGCACATGTGCATTCATATTTTTGTATTATCTTGTAGATTTGTATAAAACGTTGACACACATAAAGAGATAAATGTCTGACCTATCATTTTGCTATAGTACCAATGTTTGCTCTCTGTTATTTTGCCCAGATATAATGACTTTATGAAAAGGTGCTGTGTAAATTTGTCTGTAGAAAACAGCCTTGTGAAAGATTAAGGATGGAAACATAGAGGCAAATTCTTTATTAAACTATCCTTCATGAGACCTTATTATTGGCACGAGCATATATAATACTTTCACACATATTCTCAAGCAATAAAATTAGTTCACCACATATAAAATAAACCTTTCTTCCTCCACACGCTCCCTGCTACTACTCTGGTACAAACACTACCATCCCTAAGAGACTTGGGGTAAAAAATTATCTCTAAAATCTAATGCAATCACTTAGACATTTTACAACTTTAAAAAGTCCAAATATGAACCTACGAGGACATTCTTTTCCTCTTTTTCTGTCTTCTTCTTCCTGCCATTCTCAAGCTTTTGCTTTCTGTTTTTTTTTTTTTTCTCTTTGCAACTGGGAACGACATTGGATTTTATACTGTGACAGAACATGATCTACAAAAAGAGGGTAATTTTGTAAGACAGTTAAAATTTTCTCACTGACATTTTCTATTGTAACTCACAACGCCAATTAATTTGTTAATTCATTAGCAATGTAACAGAAGAAACGACTTTGAAAACACTGTGCTTTGTGTAGATGTCTTTTAATTATGGCTAATTAAATACTATGGAAGACCTGATTATACCTTTGAGTATTTCTGAGTCTGAGAAAAAGAAAAAACAAGGGTGGTAGTCCTGAATACAATGAACAAAAGCTGAATTCAACATCTCTTTATAAAAAAGAAACAAATTATAGAGTAGTTCTGGGGGAGTGTTCTGTAAATACGTGTGCAGTTTCTCTACACAGCATCAGGCATCACTGTTTGTTTTTGTTATTAGGCAGACTTGCAACTAAATCTGAGTAGAAATCACATCAATTGTAAAATCGTAGAGCAGTGCCAATAGGTAAACAGTTCCAGGGAAGGCTGATGCAATATTCTACTCCTTGAACATCAGGAAGAGAATTTTCCACACGGCCACTGTGCATATGGCTGGGGTATCGTGGTAGCCAAAATAGGAAACGAGAACATAGTTCTTTCCAATTGAATCAACATTGTTCTTGAAAAAAGAAATTTCCCAGAATGGGGCCAAGGGGATGGGGTACATAGAAACAGCCTTAATGTCTATCAAAACATCTTTAACTAATTATCATATCTTTTTCAGTGTTTAGTCCAGTCCATTTTATTTTGGGATTCTAGGCAGGCAAGGCAATAAGCTTAGTGATACACTAGAAATTCTCTAGAACATTGAGTGAGTCACTTAATCTCTCTCCCTCTCTGATTATTTCCTCCTGCTTAAAATTGGCATCCCATCCTCAGGCTGTCCAACATGCTTGTTGTGAAGGGAAAAGAACAAATGTTATGAGGCACTTTGCAATCATGAAGTCTTGGATCATGCTTCCCAGGACTTGGGTGGAATAACCAGTCATGCTAGCTCATGCTGTTTAATATGTTATGAGCACTTCTAGGGACCATGCCACTATTTATAATGGGGTGAGATTCTCAGTTTTGTTCAGGCTCTATTCAGTGATGATCCCTTCATGGTTACTCAATTCATCTTAATTAAAGAATAACTGGATGGCTTGTGTATAACCAGCCTGGAAGCTCACTTTTTGTAGGGTATTTGATTAAACTTGTTAATAAATTTCAGTTCCCCCAAACATCACACACACACACACACACACACACACACACACACGCACTGCATAAAGGCACTGTTACATTTCCTATTTTCAGTAAGCAATTGGAGGATAACCAAATACTTGTATATGGAAAGCAATGCATGCTGGAACCTGCTGGGCCTTTGCTTCCCTTTAGTGAGGGAAGGGTTCAGAGGGAGCCAGCATAGCATCACTTATTCCAACCAAACTAGCTCCTATTTCCTTTTTCCTTTGTACATCTTAATTTCACCCTCCTCTGTGAAGGATGAAAGCTATTTTAAATGAACAAGAAAGAACCTTTCTATCTTCCCATTTGAAACAAGCATTCCTTTGGGGGTTTTTGTTTAGTATTTCAATCATCTATTCAACTGGTACTGTTTGCATGCAGACCAAGCTACAACATGTATGAAGCATGAAGTCCAGGTGATTTCAAGGCTGGACTGATGTGTCTTGTTTAGCCAGTGTACAATTCTAAGTGGTTTTCTTGTGGTCAACAAATTGTGCTTGTTCCCTGGGAAATAATCTATTCACAAATGGGAGAATTTCAAAGGAGTGGCAGGCAGCTGCTGTTCACAGAGCTAACAATTTAATGTTAGCCAGGAGCACATGGCGAGAGCCAATCAATTAGAACAGAGGAGTCAGGAAAAACAATATACTGGTATCTCATTTGTCCTATCCCTCAACCCTGCTGCAGAGAGGCAAACACTTCTGTCATTTCTAGTTTCACTTCCTCAGTTTTACTCTGATTCAGTGTGTGGTAGAATTACCTAAATTGCTCACTAAGAGTGCAGCTTTCTGAGATTTATGCTAGGCCTGCTTGTTGAACTCTGCTATTGCAGCTGAGAATCTGGGCAATAAAGAATGCATGTTAAGAATTCTAATGCTTTCTAAATTTTAAGAACAATTAGTGTAATAAATCTTGGGAACCACATTATGACTTTCCTGGGCCGAATGTTTTCTTGCCTTTATTGGTCCTTTTCTCCATAAAAAACATAAAAATTACTGGCAATTATATTTTACTACTGCACTGGTATCAAGATGAATGTGACAATATCACACATTAATTTTTTCTCAATCTATGCTTATTTTTTATTTCTGATTTAAAAATGGAAACATTTTCATTTGTTCCTGAAAATATTTCTTGACATATACATCATGTCTCCTATTTTCTTTATAAATCAACCCAGAATGACCAGGACTAGATAACTTAGAAAAAAGAAATGGCATCTAATACTCTGAAATTTTAAATTCTAAATATATTGTTACTCTATCATAGAATAAAGAGATCCAGGTCAAAATTCTAGCTGGAGTTCAGGGCACGTAGCTTTGCAGAGAGATCATTTGCTGGTTATTCTTGTATCTAGAGCTAGACACCTACATATGAAAGCTTTCACGTATAAGCTTTTCTATGAAAGGTTTCAACAGACTTCTCAATACTAGCAAATGTAGAATCTGGGAGGGAGGACTCTCATGGCTTTGTCCAAACATTGCCACCCTAATTAGGATGCAAATGTATACCAGGACTTAATGCAAACGCAAATTAATGAACCTAGGCAATGGGAATACCAATACGAGGGCCTGGCTCTCAGAGCCTGTGAAGCTTTTTATTGGAAACAGAAGAGTGCAAAGGACAAGCAAAGGAAAAAGAAAAGAAATTCATGGCACGAAGCAGGAATGGCCCAAGAACATCCAAGAAGAGGCTCAGAAGGGAAAAGGAAGGACTTAGTAAGAGAAAGGGACTATGACAGCCAGAAGAACATGAAAATGACCATTTCCGAGCCCTTGGGAAGAAGACTAGGTGCCATTTGGGGGCTCTGAGGTACTGAGGAGTGAACAGTGGTCATCATTCTGAACATTTACCCTGACTCTCACAGTTGCCATTAATAAAGTAACTTCCCTAATATTTACTGAGAACTTGCCAATACTTCAGGTTCAGTGGAAAAGAAGGAAACAAATCTGAAGTGTATTGAGAAGAACTGGAGCATTTGATTGTTTTGGTTAAGGAAGTTTCTGTATCCAGGGACTTCAGCACGTGACAATCTAAAACAACTATCATTTAGTGTGTTTGCTTATTATCAGCCATCTGGACTAGTGTAGGTGGGCAGTTCTGCTAGTTTTGCTGGTGGCTGATTATGTGACTGTCAGCAAGTGGGTCACTATGGAGCTGGGCTTCACTGGAGCCCTGGACATTTGGATTGTTCTTTCTATGTCATGTCAGAGTCCCTCTTTCTGAAAGTGGCCTCTGCATGTAGCTCCTCCAGCAGGGCTGTCACCCATAAAGCTCCCAAGAAAGCAATGGGAGCTCTAAGTAGCATTTTAAAGGTTCTTGTGTAGGGCTGGCACATTCTCTTGGTTCAAACAGTTCGAAGGGGAGGGTATACATAAGGACATAAACTCTGGGTGGCCATCAGCTTGACAGACACTGCTGAAGTTGAAGAAACACTTAAAGCTCAAGTTTCCTTCCAGGTGGTGGTAGTGACAATCAGAGAAACACTCTGATACAAGGTGGGCAGAATGGCTTACTAATTGTTAAATATGTGAAAAATACTCCTGGGAGTTAGCTTTATCTATAGGAGGATTCAGCATTATATCTAGGGAAATCTGAGTAATTTGTGGGTTTAGTATGAGCGAGTGGCCAGTAAGCCTGACACCAAGCCCACTAACTTGTTTTCTGTGACTAACAAAAATGATATTGGCTGCCACCTACTACTGTGTTCTCTGAGATTAATGGAAGAAAGATGCTATTTATAAGCCTCCTCACTGATGAGAACCTGATGAGGTTGTAAATGAATTATGTGTGGAAATGCAAAGAAAAGAGATGAGAAAGTGATGGAGATGCTGAGAAAGAAATTGCTCTGAAGTTCAAGGAGCCCAAGTATCAAGTTTTTAAAGTCATTTGGTTGTGGGATGGAGGATAATCATCTTCATACTCTTAATAACTGATGCTTATGTGGCCAGGGGATGATTGGTGTCTTTGGTGTTGATTCCTACCTTGCTTCTTGTTAACAACTCTGATCTTGTTGAAGGCAGCAAAGAATCCAGGTGAAAATAGACTTTTCAGCCTGTCTTGCAGATGAAGAGGCCACGTGACACAACTCATTAATGTAAAATTGTTAGATGAAATTTATGGAAAGTTCCCCAGAAGTTGGCAGTGAGGTAGGGAGCTGCAAAAGAGATTCAGATGGGGGTGGGGGACTTATTTATTATTCTATTCTATCTGGAATATAGGGAACATGGTCAGAGCTGCAGAGACCATGGAGTAGGCACGTGTAAACATGAAGATGGAATCAATGTACTAAGAAAAGCAATGTTACGTGAACGCGATGTCACGGATATCATGCCCTGGAGGAGCTCCACAGCGTTTGCTGTCTCACTTCACCTTTTATAAGTAAAAGAAAATGGAATATCTTGTTTAAGCTCCTATCTTTATGTTTCTATTGTTTGTGATTTCCATTGTTTGTGATTCCTGTGTGATCACTTTATAGAAGCATACAAACAAAACTACATAGTTGATGCTTTCTCCAAGAAAGATGATGCCACTTATGTGAAATAGTTATTCAGCATTGTGTGTGTGCACTTCCTCATATCTGCACAGTTACAGGATTCATGTATGAGACACCTATTCCCATAAGAACATTGGGTATTCCTCTTATCTCTGCCTGCTGCTAAGAAAGATTTTTCCCAAATGGCCTGTGTGCAACAGTAACCCCATCATTCTCTATAACCCCACTCTCCTTCCTACCTCTGCTATTTTTTTACTTAAAAAATTGATTTATTGTAGAACTAGGGATTGCACCCAGGGCCTTATGCATTTGGAGAATCATATTCCCTGCCTACTTAAAAACTTTATTATTTGTTGATGTATTACTGTCCTTTCAGTGCTTAGAGTGTTTGGCATTTATCAATTGCTCAATGAGTATTTGTTAAATGAATGAACAAAGACTAAAATCAATACACATTTGAGTTTGAAAGTTTTCTGAGATTGCTAATCCATTTGCATATAAAAACCATGACTTAGCTCATTGGAGATCAAAAATTTCAAATATATCATTAGATTTCTTTTTTTTTTTTAATTTTATTTATTTCCGTATGTGTATGAATGTGTTGTCTGCATGCAAGTTTGTGCACCCGTGATGTGCAATGCCGCGGAGGTCAGAAGAGGGTCTTGGATTCCCCTGGAACTGGAGTTCTCCTGGAATTGGAGTTTCAGACAGTTCTCGGCTGCCATGTGGGTGCTGGGGATCGAACCCGGGTCCTCTGCAAGAGCGGTCGGCGCTCCCAACCGCTAGGCCATCTCTCCAGCCCCTAGATTTCTTAGTAGTCTTGTACCTGTTAAAATAATATGTCTTTGACAATTGTTCGGTGTTACTGGAGGTGTTTAAACTAGATTGCAAATTTTCTGACTTTGTTGATTTCTTCCCTTCAATTTTTATCTGACAGAAATAGAATGGTAGCATACAATTCTCTAAAGGCACCTAAAGTATTCATAAATAGTTTCTTTGTTGACTTGGTTTGATAGACCCTAATTTTTCTTGGGCTGGTACTATGTTTTCTTAGAGATACAAAGTATCAAAGCAATAGTGTGCAATCATGAAAAATACATCTCTCACTGGGTTTTGTTATATAGATACATATATAACACATATGTGTATATATGAATATAATAGCAAATACAAAGATACATTCAAGGTATGCACACATGTATGTTTATGAATACAGTATACCTACATGTACATAAGCATTATGATCGATATTTAATTTGATTTTCAAAATTAGAAACATATTGAACATTTCACTGAATAATTTTCTGAATTATAGTGTTCATGAATCACATCCCTATAATTTCAAAATAACAAAATATTCCTATGTTAACAACTAAAAGAGGGGTTTCTCTTGTCTAGCACTGTTTCTTGTTATATACCCTTCAGCTATACAAATAGACTCATGTAAAGATACTGCATGTGTAATTTTTCAGTAGGTTTTTGAACTGATACATAGTCAAGACAGTACATACTTCAGACACACAACTTGGAGCAACAGAGCTGGAACTGACCTGGAAGCCACTTCTCTGAAGGCTAGTTCTCAGTTTTGCAGGACCCTGTTCAAGCTACTAAGGGAGAATATCAATTGAAGGTCCAGCCCCAGCTTTAAGGCCTAACAACCACAACAATGATGAGTAGAGTGAACTATACTGGGGCAGTAGTGGCACATTTATCTTGGGGGGTAATCAACAGCTACTTAACTGAATCTAAAGCCCAGTCAATGGGAGGAAACTCAAGTGTGATACCGTAAACATGGATAAATCACATGACTAGAGGTCATAGATCTTAGAGAAATCCCCAAGCCTGTCACATCCCCTCTATGTGCTAAATATGGATCCTTATATTTACAGACAAGTATGCCAGGCATGACTCATCAAAGAAGTTTCTTTCACAACAGACAAAGACTATCAGAGTTCTACAACTGGTCATGCACAGAGATTAAATGACTGTGAAATGCCCAACCCTACGTGAACACATCTACAATGGAACTTCTACACCTAAGACTCATGTAACACAGTAGAACCAAGGTTAGGGAGAATACTAATGCATCCCTCAACTCTCATCAGTAAAGCTCCCTCATACAACAGAGGGCAATGAATCCAGGACTCGGGCACCAATGCAGAAGAGGGGGCAGGAAGATCGTATGAGCCTGGGGAGGAGGTGCATGACCATATGGAAATAGAATCTTACGGGCTACTGGGACCTTCTTCATATGAATTTACAGCAGCGGTGACAGCAAACTCAAGCGGATGAAACCTAGCAAAGAACTGTGGAAATTGGTACCAGGCCCCAATCTTACCTTAAGAACTATTTGGTAGTTACTACTGGGTGAGGAAGAGTTGACCTTTTTTAAGGGAGTGGCTCTAGATAAGTTGACTAGACTCCAGTGGATGAACTTGCGTTGAGAGACATCAGGACAAATACTTGTCTTGATAGGCCTTAACATAAATGACAGAATGCATAAAATCCAGTGGTAGGAGGCTATGGAAGGCTCCTGATGGGGAAAGGGGTGAAAAGATTAAGATGCTGAGTATGAAAAACACAAAATTCAATAAAAATATATTAAAAAAAGAAATGTTAGGGAAAAATAATTGTGAGGATTCAGTTAGCCATACAGCATAAGCTTATTAATTCAGGACACAGATGCAAGAGGATCATGATTTTGAGGCCAGACTGGACAATATGCAGTGAGTTCCAGTACAGCCTGGGCTATATATTAAAAATCTTTTTCAAAACACAGCAATTAAAGCAGGAATTTAGGAATCACAGAGATCTGGAGTACTAGTTTTCTGGCTCCTGTGAATGCCACATTTCAAGATGCTTGCAAAGACTGGGTAAAGCCAAGAAGAAAGCATTCAGAGGCAGGAGAAGGAAATTTCAGAACATTTGCAAACTGACAGAAGACAATTGAAACAGAACACTCAAAGAGGTGATGAGTCTGAGGCCAACACTATTCTGCCTATCATGAGAGAATAATATATAGAAAGGCAAGGGTTTAAAATGAATGCTTTCTTTTCTTTTCCAATATACTATCAGATACAAATATTATAGGACCAAAGCCAAAACCTCTTCTTGGACTGGATCATTTCCAATGGTCTAAGTTTAATCAGCTAGGATTCTTAAGTACCAGCTTATTCAACCCTTTGAAGTATAAAATTTGCCTTTTAATAAGACGTCTGAATTTCTTTATAATGATGGGAAAGACCATGCTTTCCCATTAAAAAATATGGTATTTTTTGAGTCATATAATACACATGGCTAAAAGAAAGTGATAACAAGGAATGAAGGAATCAACACACACAGATACATGCACTCCTAATAAAGCAAATGGAAAATATGTGTCCATTCTCGGTAATTAAAGGCATGATACTTATGCTAATAGATGTTATCATAATTTTATTAAGAATCAAGTCTCTGATAAGACCAGAACTTTAAAGAAAGGAATTTTTTTAAAATGAATGATGGATTAAAAACATAGCTTTTCATTTAAATTTAAAAATCAGCTGGGCATGGAGGTACATGCCTTTAATCCCAGCAATTAGAAGGCAGAGGAGGCAGATTTCATGAGAGATGGAGTCCAGCCTGGTCTACATAGCAAGTTCCAAGCCAGCTGGGACTACAGGGAGACCTGGTGTTAAACAAACAAACAAACAAACAAACAACCCAAACCAAACAACCACAACAAAAACTATCACTCAGTTGCTGAAGATTTAATTGGCCAGCAATAACTCTTGAGCAATAAAATACAGTTGCATGAGATTTCCTCTTAATCTGTTTGTCCCCTGGGAAGTCAGATGCTCTGGTTAAAAAAGGATTTGTTTTGTACCAGTGAAATCAAACCTTGCAGCGGATGAGGCAGAGCAGTGAACATGTTCTTAGAAATAGCAAATGAATTAAGTGGTCTATCAATGCCCAGAAAGCTGCTAGCTTTGCAGATGGACAGGTCTAGAGGCCTCAGCATCTCTGATATTTGTGAAATAACACAGTGCAGCACACAGATGTCACGGTCTGGAGTCAGATGTCTGTTGTGAGTAGGCTATAGGCCAGTCCATAGAGAGGAAGGTGGTTCATATATTGCAGCTTTTCTGGTACATTTTCCGTCTCCAACATGTACAATATTCTATTCAAAAATATTGGAGCAGACTTGCTGGATTTAAAAATGTTACTTTATGTAATTTACATGATTTGAACCATAGATCTTTATGCATAGAATGACATAACTTGGTATGAATATCTTAGGATCTGTGTTCCTTTAGGAAAACAGATTCAAGGTAGTTCAAACTGACCAAATACTTTCACAGAGAGAATTTATGTGATACTTACACCAGCCCTAAGAGGTGTATGATGGGATTGTACTGGTGGACACATGCTGGTTCTCCGTTTACAGATGAGGAATGTAAAACAGAAAAAGATTCTGTAGTCTGAGGTTCTGTCCTAGCAACTCCCAATGCATAGCCAGTGGATGGGGCAATATTGACTTTGTAAGAGTATCCTGATCCACTGTTTTGACAAGAAACAGAGGAAGGAAATCAATCCAATGATAATGAAGAGATGTTTGCTGAGAGATGTCTCTGACATTTCAGCAAAGCAAAGTTGAAAAAACACTGCCCTTCTTTGGGGGTCCATCGTCTTCTAAGAAACTGAGAAAATCCCGTGAGAACACTGGGAGGAGCTGGCTCAGCAATGGGAATAGCCCGAGATGGCAACAGAGAGGGGTCAGCAAAGAATGGTGAAACACTGCCTTTATAATGCAATTTCTTCTACTTTTCTTTTTTTTTTTTAATTTTTTTTATTAATTTTATTTATTTCTGTATGTGTATGAATGTACTGTCTGCATGCAAGTTTGTGCACCCGTGTCGTGCAACGCCGCGGAGGTCAGAAGAGGGTATCGGATTCCCCTGGAACTGGAGTTCTCCTGGAATTGGAGTTTCAGACGGTTCTTAGCCGCCATGTGGGTGCTGGGGATCGAACCGGCGTCCTCTGTAAGAGCGGTCGGCGCTCTTAACCTCTAGGCTATCTCTCCAGCCCCCAATTTCTTCTACTTTTCATGGTTTGATATAAGAAGAAAGTATTAGCAACTTTTTTTTTATCAATATAGAGAACCTTAAAGTCAGATTAAGGAAATAAAAAAGGAAAAGAAAAACAACACAGACCATGGACTCAGTCATCAATATGAAGGTGTGAAATAGGTGTTTATGAAGATTCTCAAGACCTGAATCTTGATGGTCCCAACTGGAGACTATACTGTATTAAAAGATAGTTCAGGAGCAACCAGCATAGCACAAAATCCCCAGAGTTGTTCTGGATGGAAACTTTATTGCATGAACAAATGAGAGAGCTGGTATATTTGTCACTTTTCCAGAAAGTTTTCTACTTGAAGTATGTCCTTGAAAGGAAAAACAAGAAGAAAACACCCAAGACACAAAATTAGAAACTTTTAAAAAAAGTACTTAGTGCTATTAAAAAACTCTAGTTGTATAACATTTCAAGGATGAATTAATTTTAAGTACATCTAAGTCTTGAGTCAGGCAGCACCTGCCTAGTTCTGATATACTTTAATTTCTGATTTGACTTTCAGAACCCCTGGGAGAAAAGGATAAACAACCCTGATCTGAAGAGACTTCGAGACTTGAGATGAGCTGAGAGATTTCCCTTCAACATGGAAGACAAGTCACAGACTTGAGAGACTGATGAAGACTGATGACTTGGAGGAGAGAGAGACATTGAAAGTCATACCTATTCCTTAGCTGATAGCATTGCATGACATATAGAATGGGGTCTCACTGTTCCATTTGCTGCAGAAAACATCTTGCCAAGGTGGTAGGCAAATTTATCTGTCTTACATCACTTTGCTTCCCTTGTTCTCACTATTTAAGAAAGCATATTTCCTCAACTCTACTGGCCAGCCTTCATAGTGCTAGAATGTGCTATGTATGTTACCTTAAGAGAAAATTGATCATCAACCTTGCCCAGCTGTGGAATCCTGAGACTGACAACTGTCCTGGTAAGATAGGTCCATTCATGCAATACTGGCATGACTATTACAGAAGTAACCAACTATTTTCTAATTGGATTTAAGGTCCACTTTACAGGATGGAACCATACCTGACAGGTGTAGGAAACTGAAGCTAGACAGGTCACAGGCCACAGAGAAGAGCCTGATATTGTTATTCTGCTACACAATTATTGCATTAAACTGACTCCTAATGACTTGTTATACTTATAAATTAATGCATTAGAATACATGAAAATGGATGGAAGGGGTAGGAGATTTGAGTTGTGGATAGGAGAGGGGATCCAAATACAAACAAAACATATCTTATGAAATTGGTAAAAAAATAAAAAGAATAAAAAAGAAAGGAGATTTCTTTGCTCCATAAACATCCAAATAATAATTGGGAAATACTTTATAATGTTCATGAGTATAAATTATAGTATTTCTTATTTTTTTTTATTAGCCCCGGGTGGCCTGGAACTTCCTATGAATACCAGGCTGGTCTTGACCTCACATAGATCTCCCTGTCTCTGTTTCCCAAATGCTGGAATTAAAGACATACACCACCATGCTGGCTTAAATTATAATATATTATAATAATATAATATATTATAAATATATTCACAGGACTGGATAAATAATTGAAGCTTTAGAAAAGGCTATCTACCTATCTGCCTGCCTCTGTTTTCCAAATGCTGGGATTAAAAATAAGCACCACCAAGCCTGGCTTAAATTATAGTGTTTTATTATATACTATCTATCATCTATCTAGGAAAGGCTATCTATCTATGAATCACTTATCATCTATATCTATCTATCTATGTATGAATCTATCTATCTATCATCTATCTATTATCTATCTATCTATCTATCTATCTATCTATCTATCTATCTATCATCTATCTGAAAACCTTAGAAGAGCAACTTACAGGGTTTCTTGTCATGAATGGCGTCACTCTGAGTAAAATCACTGTAGTCTCATCATGCTCTGGTGAAAGTATGGTGGATGTAGTTAGCATAAAATACAATGACTGTAGCAAAGTGGGACAGAGGTCTCCACTGATTTACTTTTAACACTTAGGAAGTAGAAATAAGTTTATGGAATCTGGCTATGGGGTTTTTTCTTCAGCTTGTTAGGGTCTGTTGGTACAAGAATGATTCACTATGTAAAAAGAACATGGAAGAAATAAATGACATATGTGACATGTAGTGAACACAGTGAGGTAGACATTACCCAAGGAACATCATAGATGAGTTTCACTTCCTTGCTGCTTGCTGTCTGCTGACCTTGATCAACAACCCCCTGGTCACCTCCATATCAATCCTGGAACCTTCATCCTGCTTCCTCAGCATCATTTTTCCACAAAGATGCCTTTCTTGCTAAAAGGTTATGCATGATTTACCAGAAATGATACTTACTTACGAATAATTCTCAAAAGACAATAAGGTCTACTCTGAGAAAAATGAATATTGTATTGGGTTAGTGCTGATGGGCAACTTGACAGAATCTAGATTCTCCGAGATGACAAATCTTTAACCATCCCTGTGAAGGCATTTTTATTTTTTATTTATGCAGGTCTATGCACCCGTGTTGTGTAATCCTGCAGAGGTCAGAAGAGGGTCTTGAATTCCCCCGGAACTGGAGTTCTCCTGGAATTGGAGTTACAGATGGTTCTCAGCCCCCATGTGGGTGCTGAGGATCGAACCCAGGTCTTCTGCAAGAGCAGTTGGCGCTCTTAACCACTAGGCCTTCTCTCCAGCCCGGTGAAGGCATTTTTAGATTGTGTTGATTGAAGTGAGAACTTCCATCTAAACGAGGGTGGTACCATACTGTGGTCTGGGGTCCCAAACTGAATGAAACTAAATAAAAAGGAGAATGCTAGCAGAGTGCCAGAGTTCACTTCTCTTCCTGCTTTCTGAATGCAGAAGCAATGGTCACAGCTCCCTCATACTCCTGACGCCCTGCTGTCTTTGCAACAACTGATTGTACCAAAACAAACACTTCCTTCCTTACATTTCTTTTGGTCACACCAATGAGAAGAGTAACACATACAGGTATTGCTAAGGTTTCCCTTGTTTTGTCGGAGATGTCAATGTAGCCTGACCTGTCATAGTGTGAATTTGTGAAAATGTAGCATGCTCTAGATGCAGATGTATCCATGTTAGGAATATAGTCTATGGCAGTCTTCAGCATTGTTCTGAACAATTTGGCTTTCTCTGTCTGAAAAATAATTCCTTCTCCCTGGCCCACAGACATTCCCAAATGATTTGCTTTGATGAATGTTGCATTGATGGAAGTGATGAGCTTCTGGGCTGGAATCCTGCTGACTCTGCTCTTTTAACTCCTCTGGTAAGAAAAATGTAGTTCCTAAAGAAGGGCTTATTGGGTTTAATGAAATTAGCAGTACAACTGGCACAAACATGTCTGACAAAAATAGTGAATGCAAAACTTTTTTTTGGTGATTTTTAGACAGGGTCTCCCTGTAGCCCCAGCTCACCTGGAACTCACTGTGTAGACCAGGCTGGCCTTGAACTCACAAAGGTCTGCCTGCCTCTGCCTCCAGAGTGCTGGGATTAAAGGCATGCGTCACCATGCCTGGCTGAAACGTGGGTTCTTGTACAGTCTAAGCTTAACACCTTTTTCTTCGTAAGCCCTTGAAAAGTAGAGTATGTTATAGCAGCAAAGTGGAATTTGTTATAGCAGCAAAACTTAAAATACTTATATTAAGCTTACCAAAACCCAAAGTTAAGGGTTTTGAAAAGTAATTAAAGTAAATAATTTATAATAGCAATAACTGTCTCTTTTACACTAGAAGCTCCCCTGTTGTACTGTAACAGCCAGTATAACATATTAATTTACACACAATAGAGAAGCATAGGCATTGCAAAGTCCTCCACAATCTCAGGTATGTTATTGCTCCCATTACTTCTTTGGTTGTCATTTCTAGGTTATCTCTGGTCTGCATGTCTCATAGACTCTATGCGGACTGGATTGTCAATTTGGTGAACCTCTTTGACACATTGTTGTTCTAAGCTGACAGCTTCTCAGAGGCTCTACCAACAAATGTCAGATGAGAAGACACTTGTCACAGCAGGATATCCTTTGTAACAGTCCTTCGTGATCATGGCTGATGGACTGTAGAGTCCTTTGAACAGCTGTATCCTTTTGTCCCTTTTCCCCTCTCAGTGCTGTGCATCCCTGAATCCAATTCAATCTCTGAGAATGGTCAATATCATGGCCTCTTCCACGGGGGCTTTGTGCTGTCCAGTGTGTTACCTCTGCCACAAGGCAACTTCATGACTCATGCATAGAATATCACTTTCTAAAATTTCACCTTGGTTCTACTCAGTATATTTAATTTAATCAGATCAAATGTCACCATGTTTACTTTTATCATTCTGCTATCATATTCCCAAGGTTTGACAGTTATTTTGAGTTGTGGTACTTTCCTTTTTATAACTCTGGAATAAAAAAAATGTGTCAAATAAAAACACAATAATGCCTTCCTCTCATTTTCTGGATTCCAATGAATCTCAGCTACCTTTTAATTGGGAAGGAATCAGAAAGCAAAGGTGGATGGAGTTCATAGGAAAAGAGAAGAGTGTCTGTGATGTGCTATGACTAGAAACTGGTAATTGAAAGGTGATGTTGTTTTCTCAACTTTACACAAATAGAAACAAAGTGCAAGAAGTAAAGTAACTTGACCAAGGGGACATAGCTGATAAGTAATGGAACCAGGCTGCAAACATGTCCCCATACACTTCTTTCCAATCTTCTACTTCTTACATGTGGTGCTATTTTTAAGACTTAAACTTACATCCTCTAATGGTTAGGAAATGTTATAAACCACACGAAGACCCTGTCATACTTAACAGAAGAAAATGTAATTCATGGATTAACATATCATCTAAACATCTGTGTCTATACCAAAGTAATCTACCATAACAATTAGTAATGTTTAAATACCTATATATCTAATTGCGAGTGCTTCATTAGTAGGATCGAAAGGCTATATATTATACTGTTTAAATACCTATATATCTAATTGCATGTGCTTCATTAGTAGGATTGAAAGGTTATGCCTGGACAAACTGGCAGCCCATGAAAGAAAACAGCCAGAATCGACTAGAGACCAAGACAACAGCTCCAGAGAAAGTAGACTGCTTTGTTTCTCATCCACCTGTGCCCCTTTTCTAAGCCTAGGGAACAATCTGCGGAAGAGGGGGTGTGGTAGAATGTAAGGGCTGCCATTGGGGTGAATGGTGAAACTACAACAACATACACTGGACACTCATTTGATCAACTTGATTGAACATACAAGCCCCCCCCGGCTGGATGGTGGGACCCATGAGCTATGTGGGTTTGGGCACAACTGCTCGCAAATCGGTTTTACATGAAGGATGCTTGTACTCACAAATTATCACTTATTGTTAAAAAAAAACGAAGACAAAACAAAACAAAACAAAAAAACCCAGAAAGATGCAGAAAAGTTACGGCAGAATGCATGGTCTGGGATGGGTAGGGGTGGGGGGAAGGGAAGAGGATATATGCCTGAACTGAATTGGAAAATGATGTATGAAATACACAAAGCATCAATAAAAAAAAAAAAGACAAACAAGAAAACTGAATCAGAACATACAGGGTTATCTGCAATTTGGGGAAAGCTACTTGATCTTCCTATTTTTTTATTTATTTCTTTTATGTGTATGAATGTAGTGTCTGCATGCAGGTCTGTGCACCCGTGTCATGCAATGCCGTGGAGGTCAGAAGAGGGCATAGGATTCCCCTGGAACTGGAGTCAAAGACGGTTCTCAGCCACCATGTGGATGTTGGGACTCGAACCTGGGTCCTCTGCAAGAGCAGTCAGCACTCTTGACTGCTAGGCCATTTCTCCAGCCCCTTGATCTTCCTATTAATGGAGGAGATGGGCACAGTTTACTGTGAGTATTATGACGGCCTGTGAATCTAAAATCATTGCCTCAAAGCCTGAACACTTGACTCTTCTAGAAAAATAGAGGTATTTATTTAACCTGTTCTTTTCTTACCAACTCTTTGGTTCCAGGATTCATTCATTCTCTTACTTACTAGAAAAAATGTATCTCCTTCTTCAGTCTAAATTTAGCCTGTTTAATTGTCTGTGTTCTACCTACTCTCATTTATTCAGAACAATGCTTCAAACATAACCCCTACTTCTATATATCTATCCAACCACTCCCTATTTATTAAATCTTTGCTTCTATGTGCAACACACTAAAATTCCATCCATTAATGGAACTAGAAGATATGCTAAGTGAGGTAATAGTCCCTCATTTGTGGATGCTAGCATCAAGTAAGGCAAACTGAGTAACATTAATGTTATATTTATCTTAAAAGCAACTGTGTTTTAGAATGTGAATCCCTTAATGGGCTCTAGAATTAACCTACTACCTATTTTCAGACTTTATAATTTTGGTACAAGGGTGTAAGGTATGTTTGCATATTTTAGAGCAATATAACATTAAAAGGGAAAAATGTGAATCCCGAAATGTGATTTGGAAATAACATACAGTTTATTTTCAGATGACATGATTTTAGTACATGTGTGACATACATAAATGCATATGTTGAAACAATATGGATGGGAGGGAACAACAAGAAAAGAACTGGGACAGGGAACTGACTGAAGCAGTAGAGTTCTACCCCTGCCCCAATAATCTTCTGCTTTGAAAAACCTTTAAAAGACTCAGAAGGGGAAACAGGACATGTGTGGCAGACTGCATAAACTTGGGAGAGGTAACAGGACGTGTATGGCAGACTGCATGAACTTGGGAGGGGTGGAGGGCATGGAGGAGGAAATGAGTCTGGGTTGAACTGAGAAGTGATGTATGAAATGCACAAAACTTCAATAAAAGATAAAAATGGAACTAACATAAATATACAATGTAATATAAATATGTCACATGAAATAAAATTATTATTTCTAAAAAAAAGAGTAGCACCTCAAAAACAGTATCTTGGGTTGGCCTCAGGCTTGAGGTAACTTCCTGCCCCTGCTTTATGAGTACTGGGATTACAAATATGCACTACTATTCGCGGAAGAATTTAGATTTATTTTTTACCCTAGTAAAAGATACATAAGACCTAAGCCTAGACATCGAGGTCCACATTTACTTTTCTGATATTTGACTTCCTTATTATTGTGAATAGCATCCCAAAAGCTCTTAATAAATGAACGTGCACCTCAAAAAATAAAATTCCATCCATTAATAGGGGACTAAAAAGACAATATTCATGTCGAAATCCACAAAAATTAAAAAAATAAAAAATTAAAGTTAAAGACAAAACAAAATAAAAAATCATCTATTTAAAAAGAGTCCCTCCTTAATTCTACGTTACATTATATGCTTTTATACCAGTTTGATTTAAAATCTAGATAACATAAAATTTGCCATTTCATTCCATTTTTAAAGTATACAATTCAGTGGCTTTTAGTACATTTGCAGACTTGTGCCACCATCAGTACTATCTCATTGTAGAATATTTTATCACCACCTCCCAAAGAAACCCAAACCCATTAAGCAGCCATTGCTTGCTCGCCTTCTCCTTCTTCTTTGACTGTCAGCTCTGGCAGCTTCTGGCCTGTTTTTCATCTCTATAGATGTGCCTCTTTTGAAAATTTCCTAGAAATAGAATCGTACATTCTGTGGGCTTTTATATCTGGCTCTTTCACTTAGCATAATGTGTGCAAGGTCCATCCTTGCAGCCATTGGCCAGGTTTTAAACACAGCCTATTCTCGTGATTTCTAATTCCTTATCTCCATTTACTCTGTTGTCATTTCAATTGGTGTCTATGGGCCAGTTCAGTCCTTGACCTATCATTTCAGAATCTGTTTCCTTCCTGGGCATCATATGCCTATAGGATTCTTCTTTGGTACACTTCTTTGCAGGCTTCTCTTTCTTTTCCTGGCATTTAACATACTAATATTTTCTGGAATTTTTGGTGGAGTCAGTTATCTTTTATATTTCCCTTTTGGTCATTCACAGCCTTCTAAGATTTTAGTTGCCACATTTCAACCAGTCCTGGCTGTAGTTGTTTATTTAATCACCTGTTTAGTCATAGCCCTGACTCTTCCCCTAGTTCCCCGTCATCTCTTGGGCTTGACTTCCCTCTCCATCTGGCAGCGACAGACAATGTGACTCTTAGCAGACAAGCTCCTATGATATGATTCAGCCAACTAAATAGACAGAAAGCAGACATATGACTCACATTGGAGCAGTCAGAAAACTCTCCTAGAATTTTATAATTGGGACTCAAAGAGGGTTTCAGGGTTGGTCTTGTTTCTTCATGCAGCAAGGTACCACTGCCCTCCAGGTACTCTTCTGTTCCAGGGACTCTTGCCCTTTGTTTAAAAAAAATGTTTTATAACTATTTAACTTATTAATGTAACATTCATTGAATTAATACAATTATACTGCAGTTGAATTTCTTCATTAGTAAAATTCTGTGCTCAGATATTTTATCACGCAAATCTGTTGACAAAATATGGAGCTCTAATTTTATTAATCAAGCCAGCATGCTTACAGGGCGCTTAAAGGAAGTTGCATAGCAAATTCAGGTGTCATCAATAGTCCTAGAAAGGCTTTTGTAGTCTATAGAAGAGGCTGGCAGATAGCTAACACCGGGTATGGTTTGTATTCATTCAGTATCTTAATCTATTCTCAAACTTTGCATTTGGCAAAATCAAAACAACATTTTGCCAAATACTTTCTCCTTTAAATTTCAAGCCCATGTGTATTTTCAGTGAAAGCTAATCCACCTGTTTCTTATTCTTTTATGTGTAACTCATCAAATATTTTTCTGTAAGAGCCATTTGACAGTCAAAAGCTGGTGAGTCTTTTTTTTTTTTTTTAAAGAACTGAAGACGTTCAGCTCTTCAGAAAACAACTAGAGGCTCTTAGCTTCTCTTTCAAAACAGGAAACTAATTCTGGCAAGCATCAAGGAAGGTGAGCATGAACATAGCATGTTCATCCAATGCCAAAAGGTTTGAATTTGATTAAAAATGATAACTCCACAAAAGTGCCTTTTATTCTAAAGTGACTTTCTGAATATTTTTGTTCACAGGACAATGACAGACATAATTTGAATTGAATACAAAGAATTATATTCAGTTGGCTAAAGCTGACTAGAAAGGGCAGCAAGAAAATTTTCTTCAGCATTTAACAGAAAGGATTCTCAGCAAGTCCATTCATAGGTGGTAATAGCCATGGTCATTTACTTTCTTTCCCTCATTAGGCTTCATTTTGTAAAACTTATTTGGAATGTATACTAATGCTAATATTTTAATTGCCAGAAGCTTAGTTATATGCCAGGAGGTTACATTTATTTAGGGATTTTAAATTGATTATTTGTTATGTCTATACATATATGCATCACAGTAATTTCTGATTTTATGTATTTTCAGAATACTATTTTTTGGGGGGAAGCAAAAAATTAGCTTATTCTTATTCACTTTTTTTTTTGTCCTTTTAGAAACAGGGTCTCCTTGTAGCCTCTGCTGTCCTGGAACTCACTATGTAAGTCCAGTTGGGCTCGATCTCACAGAGATTTGTCTGCCTCTGCCTCCCAAGTACTGTGACTATATGCATGTGTTACCACGTCTGGCTTCTTATTCATTCTTTCTTTTGAAGAGCTGGAACTCGCTCTGTAGGCCAGGCTCACCTTGAAACCACAGAGGTCCGCTTGGCTCTGCCTCCTGAGTGCTGGGGTTAACCATGGCTCTGGTGGAGGTATCCCTTGAGATCTCTGCCTCACCCTTGTTCGCTTCTGGATGTTTGGGCTGTGTGTTGCCTCCCTGTGTCCCTGTCGGACATTTGGAATGCTAGTGTCTTGTTGCTACCTGTATCATGCTGTGATGATCTATCTCCTTGCTTGTGTCTCTCTTCAGGCTTACACACATGAATATTGTAGCTGTATCTTGTTCACCACTATGTCTTCAGCAGCTGGAGAGAGACTGGCATATAGCAGGTGATTTCTGAATGCTGATTAAATACCTTCAATTGTCCAAGCCAACACTTGCTGTTTAATAATGAATATCATGTGGAGATTATTTAATTTAATATGTATTACAGCAGTCATAACAAAATAATATAGAGGGGTGTTTTTTACATATTTTATTTATTATTTTTATTTTATGTATATGAGTGTATTGCCTGCATGCGTAAGTGCACCCATGTCATGCATTGCCCAGAGAGGTCAAAAGAGGGCACAAGATACTTTTTACTGGAGTTACAGACAGTTGTTATGGGTCATGTGGGTACTGGGAATCGAACCCTGCTCCTCTGCAAGAGCATCCAATGCTTTTAATCACTGAGCCATCTCTCCAGCCCTACATAGGTGGTTTTATCAATATAAATTTATTTACTTGCAATTCTGAAAGCAAGGAATCTGTGGTCAAGATGTCAGTAGCATTAGTATCTTTTGAGACCTCTCTTCATGTCTTGGAAGTGGTTATATTCTTTCTGAATTAAAAAAATTTTTTTCTCTCTGTATGTGTCTGTGCTCTGATCTCTTGTTATACAGACAGTGCTCATGTTACATTAGGGTCTCCCATAATCATTTCATTTGAACTTGGTTGTCTCTTTACAGACTCTCTTCTCAAATAGTCGGTTTATTTGGGAATAGAGGATGAGAACTTCAGCAACTGCTTTCTCTCAAAATTTGTATGGAAGCTCTGGGTTATATCGTATACTAAAGTGAAAAATAAAAGCAAGTAAAGACAGCTTAAATTAGACCTGGTATTAGTCTAGAGAAAGAGCATGTGACAGTAAGGATAATTTAAATGAAATACATCTTAAAGGCCCAGCTGGCTGAGTCTAGAGGCAGAATTCTAAGTATGTTAACCTATAATCCTCTGGAATGTGGGAGAGCAGGTTTCTGGGCCTGGCCTTCAATGGCTATTTCCCGTGCTGATGCAGACAGGTATAATTCCAAGGCTATAGGTCTTATTCTATGCACCTGTGACATGGCCAGCTGAACATGATGGTCTTCTTAGGGCATAGAAAGAAACAACGAAAAGAAGGCTACCTGTTCCAGATAAATTTTCACCTTCTAGTCTTCTATGATTTCTTAAGAACAGGCCATTACAAATAGTGCTTAGTGGTGTCAAGTGATAAATAGGGAGCTCAGGAACTGCACCTTTTACCTCCTGCTCTGTCTTAGTCACTGTATGCACATTGCTAAGTCACTTGACTTCTCTGTGGCTCAGGGTCTTCTAACAAACTATAAACACTATGGCTTGTTATGGTATGGTATGGCTTTCTTTGTAAGGATGTTGTGATTAATAAGCAATCTAGATGGTTCTAAGTATATAATTACAGCTTACTTTTGCTATGATTATTTTCTATTTGCATGCACACATGGCCCAGGCCCATATATTTCATAACATGGGAAGGAAGTATCTACTTAGCGTTATTCGAAATAGTATTACCAAATAAGAGATACATCAATTAGAATGAGGGCTTAATCTATTGTAGCCTTAATAATTTATTTCTGTAAACAAGGCCTTTCAGAGTCTATTACATTTTAAATATCTTTTCCATGTAACTAAACTTTCCCTAGTGTTTATTATTTATTTATTTATTTATTTACTTATTAATTTGCAGTTCACTGCAGAAATGTCAACTCAGCTAGGCACTAGAGAGCAAAAGAAGAAACAGCAAAACAGAAAACATGGCAATCCTAGCCAAAGACCTCCCTAGGCTGAACTGCATGGGAACAGTTACAACCCCAAACTAAGGTACAGAGAGGTACATATAAGTAACAGTCCTAGACGAAGAAAACAGTTCCAGAGGAAGGAGGCAAATGTGTGAATTTTAGCCTCCTGGTACATTTTCTAAGCAGGCGTCTCCTTATTTCCTGCTGTGATAGGCACAGAGCCAAGTGAGATTCCTACATTACTATTTATATTTATGACCAGCCTTCAAGAAAGGTATTTTTATTAGCTTTATGTTCCAGGTGAGGAAATAGAAAGGCAGAGGTGTTAAGTAGCTTGCTAATAAACGGTGGCGCAGCCAGATCTCAAATCCAGGCTCTTCTCCTTACTGCTTTGCACTGACTTAGACTTCTGCAGGTATAAAACATTTGTTCTTCATGTATCAACTTCACACAGATGTTCAATAATCATCATCTTATAAGAATAGAGATGAGACAGGAAGAGGTGTTGTTTAAAAGCTCATTGGCATGGAAGGTTTGATATCGACACTACCCTGATACCAAGAATTTTTGAGACTGTGTATCTTGCAAAGACAAGGATTAATTATAAGAAATAGAGCACAAATGTTAGCACTTCCCTTAAGTTTTTCACCATCTTTCAAAACCTTTTCAAAGAAATTTAAAATAATCATGCCAGAAGCCGAACTTTGAATGTTAAAATTGGTTTGATTTCTACCTTTTGCTACATCTTCAGATTGAACTCAGGCCAAATCAGTCTCTGTGCTAAACTATGTACCAAGAACTGTTATCCTTTCTGGGATACAAATGGAAAACTCTGTGTTTTAATCCTATTGATAAATTTTCAATTTTTCTGATCTTGAAACTAACAATGGGAGGAGAATTTTATGATCCCATAGGTAAAAATCACCAATCTAAATGCCTGAAAACATACAACTTATGGCTGTGCAGGATGAACTGGGGAATGCCAGCAGAGAGGTTGACCCATCTGAACATTAAGGAATGAGGAACCTCAGACTGCCGAGTTACGGGCACTGAGCATCTCTCTGAATAACATTGGGGTTGACTGTTTATAATGGGCCCTAATGAAGTTTACCTTCCAGATGCTGAGAAACCTTCCTACCTCTCCTCTTTTTTAGGAAAAAGAAAAACATGATGGTAATGAAACCACTCCCTAACTGTAAACTAGAGCCAATTGTTACAGTGGTAATTTCCTATAAAACAGGCATAACATATTAACTGATTGATAGGCATAGGAACTGTGAAAGGATATTCCTCTATCTAGAGCCAAATTCAATAGTAAAGTGTTTATAAGTTGTGTAATTAAGCAAAATATATTACTACAGGAAAGCTCTGACATCAGCAATGAATTATTCTGCCTAGGAGATGTTGGCTAGGGGATTCAAACCCGCCCCCCCCCAAATTATAAAGGCCTTTTGCCTATAAGTGGGATATATGCAAGGAGAAAGGCAGTAAGTCCCTGTTGTCGAAGACCTGGTGTGAGCATGAAAAATGTTATGAGACGTCACTTGCTAGCGTAGAACTGGCCTCTGAAATGCTAGAGAGCGTTACCAAAGGCCACTAAAGCAATACAGCAAAATATTGGTCTCCCTGAGACAAGCAAGACTCCTCTGTCAATATCAGCTACACCTCAACAGCCTGGAGATACTGTGCAACAGTGGCAGCCAAGTGTCTATATATATCCCAAATCTATTTGGCTATTAGCTCTCTCCTTGGAGGAATAACTCACAGCGGATGCCACAAGCTTATGTCCTCTAGTGGTTAGGCGATGTTATAAGCCACAATAAGAACTTGTCACCCTTTATAGAGAAACCACAGTTTGCGGATTAGCATACCATCCAAGCATCTGTGTCTATGCTCACAGCTTAGCTTGACATAATAAGTGGTACTGCTTAAATGCCTGTACATTCAATAGCTTGTACTTTGTTAGTATGACTAAAAAGGGTATATCACTGGGAAAGCTGTCAATCCATGAAGGGAAACAACCTGAACAGACTGGAGTCCAAAATGACAACTCCAAAGAAATTAGACTGTTTTCTTCTCACCCACTTGTGCCCCTTTCCCAAAGCCCAGGGAACAAACTGCGGAAGAGGAGGCATGGTAGATTGTAAGGGCTGTGGAGAGATAGGGGTGAATCATGAGACTACAGGAATATAGTCTGGACTCCTGATTGATCAACATGCCTGTGCATACAAGCTTCTCCAACTGGACTATGGGAACCTTGGGTTGTTCAAAATTTGGACATAGATACTTGCAAAATGCACAATTACCTAATTGTATGACATACTGAGTAACATCAATGTTATCTGCAAACAACTGTGTCATTATATTGTAGAATCCCTTAAAAATAAAAAAATAAAAAAAAAAAGAACAACAACAACAACAAAAAAGAACTGTTATCCATTGTTCTGGTGCAGGTGCTCTGCTCCTGCTTTGGCTGACAAATGTTTGCCACTGTTCACAGAGGGAGATGAGGGAGTTGTAACTGAATATGAGTGGGTATTTCAAATGGCTAGAGTTTGGAGGGCTGTCTGAAATGTCTAGCTCAAAGCCTTTTGCTTCGATCTAGGCCTGGTGGTATAATCTTATAATTCCAGTTACTCAGGTGGCTGAGACAAGAAGAAAACATGTTCAAGGCCTGTCTGTGCTACAGAGTGAGCTCAAGTCAACTGGGCTACCTAGCTAAAGTAAAGAAAATTGCAAAAGGTCTGGGATAGTAGGTCAGTAGTAGAGCATTTATCTGGCATGTCCAATGTTCTAGAATCAATCACCAAGACTTCAAAAGAAAGAAAGAAAAATGAGAAAAGATCTTTGTTTTCAGGCAAGGTATTGAGACCTGAAATAGTAAAGCAAACTGACCAAGGACAGTTAGCTAGAGGCAAATCTTAGAGAAGAATTCAGAATACCGAACTCTGTATGCTAGGCTACAAAGTATGTACCCTGAAATTAAGTTCTAGAATCTGAGATTAAGACTTTTGCTGATATAATTAGTTAAGGAGAAGTGATACTAGTTATGATGGACCTTAATCCAGTGACTGTAGTCCATAGGAGGAGAGAAAGAAGACACAGGCCCTCGTGGCTAGGGGCACATGAAGAGGGAGGCAGAGACATGGACTTGATATTTCTACAAGCCATACAACAATAAACAACTGCAGAAGACCACCAGAAGATGGATGGAGAAGGAAGAGTTCTTTCTTCCAATGTCCCAATATCTTGACTCCACAATAACCACCTTCAAGATGGTTAGAGAGTAAATATTGTTTTAACCCATTCTGTGGCACTTTCATAGCACAGCACCAGGAAACCAAAACAATCCCTTCTCCCTGTCTATCATATTCACCTTGCACATAGAAAAAGAGCCAAGAATATGCTGGAGGTCAGGAGTCTCATCCCCAAATACGAAGGACAGCATTTGAGTCTACACTGATTGCTTCTCCCTCTCACACCTGACAAACACACTTACTGTTGTTTTTCTTCCAATTAGCTACAAGTCACCTTAAATCTCATCACAAGAAGCAATGGTCTATTTAAATTCAATGTAAACGTACTGCTGCTTGTTTTTATATCAAGAAATGGAGAAATTACTTCCTGGGTGTCATGGGTTTTGAAATCCAGAACTGATAAAGGAACAGGGGAAGTTAGAGGAAGAGAAATACATATTCTGGGCACCTAATCCCTAAATAATTAAAGAATTGACTGTCATACTGAAATGTACAAAATTCTCTTTTATATTTATTTTTTGGCCAGATATGTTATTCTGATCTTCACCATGGTAATTGAAGTTGAAAGCTTAACAGGGAAAACCAAAGTATTTAAGCCATTAACTCAGATTACTGTATTATGGTTTATCAGAGTCTAAATTCATCCCTTGCTCCCAATTTATCTGCCTTTTTGGACACAGCAAAAATGTTTTTGCGATGCCCTCAATCCATAGCCAGATGGGAACAGGCTAGGCAGGGAGCTCCTGCTTCAGAGTAGAAATACAATTTTGTAGATAGCACTTAGGCATTGTTTGCACCACATACGCAGTCAGTTAGAACCTCACATTGGAAGGCTGCTCTGTGGAGTGGGTATGCTAGGAGAGGGAGAGTGGATTATTTGAGGCTAACTGCTTGCTTAGTGCTGTTGTGATCAAAGGTGAAAGAGAGGAGAGGATAGGTATGGGCTGGAGTGAGCTTAGGGGCTACACACAAGTGCTTTCAGTGCAATCTTTAGATAGATACTTCCACTTATCAAGGAATGGGTAGATGCTCAAAATCCAGGACAATAAGTCTCGGTGAAGGGAACATACACACACACACACACACACACACACACACACACACACACCCCAAAAACCTAGCCAGCTGATTATCCAGTGAACAAAATGGCTATCAAGTAGAATAAAATCAATAAGTGAACACTTAAAACCTGTGTGTTCTATTTTTCTATCAGTTTGCAGCATCATGGCAAGACAGCTATTGGTTTTTGTTCTTCCCTATTTATTTTTTTCAATAAGACAGGAGACACAGAAAGAAAAAATCTCTCTGGAGTCAGTGAAGACGGGTGCTGGTTCACATGCCTGAGAAAACTGCCTGAGAAGTGGGGAAGAATTTCAACTTTTGCTTATTTTGGAGGAAATTGATTTGCTTTAAATCTCCATTGGGGTTCTTGTTTATTCTATTAAAATTGTTAAAAGTCTTTATTGATCATAGATGCCATTGGAGAAGTTCAGGGAGCTGAAGGTCCAAGGCTAACCATTACTGCTCTTAGGGATGGCATTGAATAAGCTGCTTTCAGTGTTAGGTCAGGCCTGATTATACCTTTTTCGTTGTTGTTATTTGATATGTCCACGGAGTTTTAAAAAATATTTTTGTCGGGACTGGAGAGATGGCCTAGCGGTTAAGAGCACTGACGCTCTTGCAGAGGACCCGGGTTCGATCCCCAGCACCCACATGGCGGCTAAGAACCGTCTGTAACTCCAATTCCAGGAGAACTCCAGTTCCAGGGGAATCCGAGACCCTCTTCTGACCTCCGTGGCATTGCACGACACAGGTGCACAGACCTGCATGCAGACAGTACATTCATACACATACAAAGATAAATAATAATAAAAAAAATTAAAAAAAAATTTTTGTCAATGTTTCAGTCACCAGTATTATCTGCCCATTTGGTATGTGCTATAACGTACGGAATTTCTTTGCTTTTAACTATATCCTATTTTTCCCTTTATTGTATTATCTTTCCTAAGAAACAATCTAGAAAAAGTATAAGGTATTTTGGGTACTACTATCAGGAGATGTCTTACAAAAACATGACAATGATACTTTCAACTACCTTCAAGTGTCTAATAAAGTCCTGGAAATGGCTTTTCTAGAAGGTAGGCTTGGGGCAAGAGAAATGGCTCAGTGTTCAGGAGCAATGGCTGCTCTTGTGAGGACCTGGTTTTGGTTCCCAGTATCCCTATGACAGCTAATAACCAACTATAATTCCAGATCCGATGCCCACTTCTGTCAGCATTGCACAGCACAGGTGCACTTACATACATGTAGGCAATATACTCATACATATAAAATAATAAAAATAATAAATAAAATATTAAAAAAGAAAATAAACTAATGCAACTGTAGAATTAAGGCTATCACATTACTAAACTACACCCAGAGTCAATTTCAGTAATTGTAATCAAGTTTATTTAACATCAAAACTATGTCATTTATAGAAAGTCTAAGGCAAGCTATTTTGGGAAAACTATGTCAGATGCCGTTATCATTTGTGTTGATTTTCAAATGCACAGTGTCAGCAGTTGTCTATCATTATATAAAAAATTGCATCAGAGCTTGGTGTCTTAAAGCAGGAATGATTTAGTATATTACATGTTTCTGGAATTGCCTGGGGTATCTATTCTTGTGGTCTGTCCTGAGCTTACAAGGTTTTAGTCAGCATCAACTCAGTAGTATAAGGTCTAAAAATAGTCTCATTCAGAAATCTATGTGACTTGGGCCTAGTTGTCAGCTGGGCTCTCTCATCTCCATGGTCTCTTACAATTCACTGGTCTAGCCTGAACTTCCTTCCTAATGGCAGGAGGCAGAAAGAGAAGAGCAACGGAAACATCATTGGGTCTGAGCCACTCCCAGAGCTCTCACAGCGTCACTTCCAGTGCTTTCTAGTTGTCAGAGGAACTCACAGGCATCCCAGACTAGGGAACTGGAGAAATGGACTGTACCTCTGTTTCAGTGGAAAATCAGAGAGTCACATTGAAACGGCAGAGGCAGAGAAGGACACAGGAGTCATTATTATTGTGAACCCCTGTCACCACTCCCAAAGCCGTTCCTTTCTTTGAAAATTTGTATCTCTCTGTCCCTAGAGTTCTTTCCATTGACGTGGAGCTCTGTGCTTTGCCTTGGGTCATAATAATAAATGAATCACTTTATCCGAGGTTGTCAGACACTGCTAGTTTTTTATTCATCAGAAATAAATCTGCTTTTTTTTTTTAAGCTTCACACATGGATTTCTGGAATAAAGACTTTTCTTCAGCCTCCTATTCTGCTAGTTGTGGTCAAAGTATTCCTGTCCATTGGGATGTAAGTAGTTTGTGAACTTTGAGGGTGGAAATGCATCTGGTTTTATTCATTCTTCCTTTCTCAAGCATGTAGCACTGATAAAATGGCTTCACATTCAACAAGATCATGTTGGATCATGAGGAGACTCAAGAGAGGGCATAGTGGGTACAGAAGCTTTAATATAGGATCCTGGGCCTCTATCCAAGAAATGCTGTACCAGCACTGGGCTGATTTCTTTTCTTTTTAGATAGTTTATTACTTTTTTATGTATATGAGTGTACTGAATGTGTGTAGGTGTACCTGTGTCATGCAATGCCAGTAGCTATGAGAAGAGGATGGCAGATTCCCTAGGACTAGAGTTACAGATGGTTGTTAGCCACCATGTGGGTGCTAGAATTCAAACCCAGGTCCCCTGCAAGAGCAACCAGTGCACTTAACCACTGAGCTATCTTGCCAGCCCCATTCTTTTGGATTTCTTGAATGTGAAGGAGACATTTTAAAATGGAGCATGGATCTTCGGCTTTTCGAAGATTTTTTAGGTGTATCTGAATTTTAACATATCTCTTAATTTTATAATTAGAGAGTTACTGTGATTATTCTGACTCTAGTATATATTTATATACAACTTTGTATATATATATATTTATATACAACTTTCAATAGCATTTAGGGGTAGATATGTGTTTATCATCTTCCTTGCATTTAGTAAAGCATAACTTAAAAATATTAACAACACTGATGATTTGACTTTTCTAGTTTTGTTAATCGAAGCTATCTGCTTCTTTCCTTACTATACAAAATCAAGTCTAGTCACCATTTTTCAAAACACTAAAGCGTGGAAAATACTACAATTTAATTGTATCTAATTTTCACACTGTTCATTTGATTTCCAGATTACATAAAACAAATCAATTTAGGGATAATTAATTCCTTGAGAAGGTGGGCCATTTAGCAACTCTTATACTTTGATTTCTTAATTTGGGTAGTGGTAGAAAGAAATAAAATTCAATTTTGAAATCTAGATGTCCAGTATGATGGTTAATATTGACCATCAACCTGATTGGCCCGAGAAACACCTAACAAATTGGTAAATCTCCTGTCTGAGTATGTCTGAAGGCATTTCCTAAGAAAATTGACTAAGGAGAGAAGGACTGCTTTGAATATGGGAGCCACTGTGCACAGGTTGAAGGCCTAAATACCCAAATGAAATAAAATAATAATTTACCAGCATAGGCACATATTCTCCCTACCTCCTGACCACCATAATGTGAACTTATTTTCTATACTATACCCTCCCTGCTGTGATGGACCAACATCTCTGAAACCATGAGCATGCCTAAATCCTGCCTTCTTTATATTGCTTTGTCCAAGTATTTCAACATAGTGATGGAAAGTCTGACTGAAGCACCTAACATTAGAAGTAGAATGGGCAGTTTGCTCCATCAGTCACAAACAGCGTGATAACAAAATCATCTTGAGATGGCCTGTCATGCTTGTTGAGTGAATCTGTTTGCTGATGTTTGGATCTGGATCATCTCCTATAGGCATATCTTTTAGATGCTTGGTCCTCAGCTCAGCTTTTTTGGAAAGAAGTAGAATCTGTGAGAGATGGGGCTTGGTGGGAGGTGTTAGAGCGTTGCAAGCATGTCCTCAAAGGGGATTACAAAGCAGCCATCTCCCTTTTTTTTTCTTTTCACTTCCTGGCCACCCCAAAATGAGAAGATTACTCTGCCACACTCTCTCTACCATGTTGTGTTACCTCAAATGAATGGGACCAAGGACCACAAACTGAAGATTTCAAAACTGTGACCCAAAACACACCTTTCTTCTTTTATTTAGAGTATTTTGTATAGCAACAGAAAGCCAAAGAACATGCTCATGATTCTTGGTCTCCACTGCAAGATTACTGCTAGTAGAGGAAGTCAGAAAATGAGTCAGATTCAGGAACAGATTCTTGTGCAGCTCTTCCATCTGAAGTCACATTCCCACTTTTCTGAAACTAATCCCTGATACCCTATTTAAAAAAAAGATTTATTTATTTTCATTTATGAGGATGTATGTCTATTTGTGCGAGTTTATATGCACCACATGTATATGAGTGCCCATGGAGAAAGAAGAGGGTGTTGGATCCCCTGGAGGTGGAGCTGCAGCTGGTTGTGACCTGCCTAATGTAGATTGTGGCAACCAAATCTGAGTCTGCTGACAGAATAGTAAGCATTCTTAACTACCAAGCCATCTCTTCAGCTCCCTGATCCCAAGTTTAATAAGGAGACTTACATGACAGACTGAAGATGTTTAAGATAAAATTCCTATACTTGTCAGATAGAGTAGGTTCACATTTAGCTGATATCTGGGAAACCTCAAGAGCCTTAGATATTTAGGACCTAGAATGTAATGAACAGAAGTGGATGTCTGAGTCCTGCAACAGATTTAAGGAGCCAGAGAGGGCTTTCATATTTCTGCTTCCTGGGTGGGTATGGAAGGCATATGGGGTAGTTTGGGGGGCTCACCTAGTAGAGTTATCTAATACCCATCCTCTTGAGAACAGCATTTGGAAGAGAATAGAGGAGGTGAGAGCAGCACAGAGCAGGAGAGCCATGCTTTCTTAGCACATGGCTTCCACCCTGAAGCTAGAGGAGAGGATATTTGATCTGACATCACATTTGGAGCTTCAATTAACATGTTTAACTAGACAAAGTAGGAAATGAGTTGGAACTGTGTTTGTGATTTAACTGCCCAAAGGCTTGTCTGAATTTTCATTTAAAGGTGAGGAAATGTTAGTTCCATTGAAGAAGTTTAAGAAGGTGAGAGTCACAAAGGAAGCCACATTTGTTCATAATTTACACAAATGCTGTCAATAAGATAATTACTAGTATCTTTTGAATAGCCATTTCCTTTTTTGAACCATTTCCCTAATATTTTGCAGTGGCTTTATTTAATGGTGACTGAGACTCAAAGAAAGATGTGAACTTCCATTGTGCCTTCAACATAACCAAGTTTTAAGGCAGCCAACCTAGGTACAAACCATCATACTATTTCTGTGATATTATTGAAGACACTAGACATATAGTTAAGGATTTGTGCTTACAGCTAAAAAATGGACAGAATAATCATTAGTGTCTAATAAGGTTTTAGAGGCCTAAGTGCTCTCTTTCATAAAACAATACTATTCTACACATATTGGCTTTTATTTTTTGTTATTTTCTAAGAATAGTGATGAAACTAGGTAAGGGTTACATCTTTTTAGATTTTGCATTCATAGGGGAAAAAGAAATATTCTCATAGATTAGAAAAGGGTTGTAAAGTTTATGCCACAAATTTGTACTAGATGAACAAATCCCCATTGGCGCTAAACCAAGGGTGACTACTGCACATCTGCCAAGGCTTATAGGACGCAGGCATGCATCGCTATGGCTTCTGGGAAACTGATGCGGGAGGAAGGACAGCATATCCTGGCTTCTTGCATTGTTGGAAGAGCTTCCCAACATTGGAGTAGGGTGGTAAGAATCCAGTTCACAGGCTCATCAGGGAGTTAAGTGCCCACACTAATGGTAAGCTACAATCAATTAGGATCTGTTCTTTTTCATCTAGCACATAAATTCATGAACCTTCTGTTCCTCCAAAAATCTGGCATTAGCTAAAGGTGTCTGAAATCTTTAACGAATGGAAGATAAATAAACACTGATGACCGCTTCTCCCTTTAGAACTTCTGATTTTATCACAGGATGAGAGTGAATTTCCTTTAGTATAAAGTTCTGAAGGAGTGTAGACTCCTTAGTGAAGCTGATCATTACCCTCAGATGTGAGGAAAACACTTTTGTTCCTACTATATAACCAACTGCCAAGATAAATGTTTCAAGTTCAGTTTTTCTTCTTCAGTTTCCACACTAATAATAAGTAGATGAAATACCAAAATTCTTTAAGAGCTGAAAAGGAGAAATGAGAGAGGGGATAGGAAAGGGGGGGAGTGGAGATTAGGAAAAGGGAGAAAAGAGGAGAAAAGAAAAAAAAAGGATAGGAAGGTGGGGTCTAGCAAGGGAAGGGTAGGTAGAGGGAGGGAGGAAGGGAGAGGGGGATTTCATCCAAGATCACTGAGGCCCCAAATAAATATAATTATGGATGTAATGAGGCCAACTTCAGGTTTTAATCACTATTTCCCTACTACCTACTAATTTTCTTTTCAGAGCCTGCTGTCATGCAGCTTTGAGTTGGGTAGCATTAACTCACCAGGTAACCACAAGTAATATTTTAGTTTAAGGCTGTGTTGCATCAGAACATGAGAGAAGCTGAGAAAATTAGATGCACTCTATCCAAAAAGATTTCTTTTCATTAGTATTTGGCATTGATGCCCTGATTTGTAAACCAATGAGTAGTTTTGGAATTACAATGCTGTGTGGGGATTAGCATTTTGAACAGAATGCTGACATGTAGTCTATATATCTCACAGTGGGAATAAAAAATAGACAAGTTAGTGTTGTGAATGTATATGAATTTATTGTGGATATGTATCATGGAGATATTGATTTGAATAATATGATGTGTCCTTTTTGTTCCAAACCACTCTACATATTGACTGCACTGTGTTTTCCTAAATCTATAAAGACATTAGGCACCAAGCAGATCTCCCACTCTCTCTGAGTGGGAGAGTTATTATCACACTAAGAAAGGGAGATAGAAGGGTTTATCAAGTCCTAGACAACATAAAAAAGTGGGAGAATCTCTTGAGACAAAACAAGAGAGTCAGAAACAGTAAAAACATATACATTTAACTATTCTGTTCTATTTTCATGTTATCTATTAAAATATTATGGTCACTTTGGATGTGAGAAGACAAACTTAATTTTCTTGGTTTGGGATGGTTAGGAGAGCCATATTCAAATACCAGCTTTGATAATGTCAGCGTCATCTTTGAAGCCAGCTACTTCTTCAAAGGGAGTCCTTATTACCATCAGTCACCAAAGTTTCCTTTGACCAGAAGTTACATTTTGCTACCTGAAATATATTTTCCTTTTTTATTTCCTAGCCAATTTTCTTAAAATCAGATTTCTATCCTTCTACTCAATAACTAGAAGACATAATATCAACAGTATCATGGTCAGGGGTAGACATTGGTTCCATTCCAGCTGTCCTGAGTCCTTTCTGCTTGTTACTCTCCATCATTATCTTTCCCAGTACTAGGGGTACTAACAACAGTACTAAAGTAATAGTTTCTCTTAACACACACACACACACACACACACACACACACACACACACACATTTATACTCTGAAGATACCCTTTAGTGCTGGTATTTCTATCTAAAGTGAGAGAAAATAAATGTCCAAAAGAGCCACGGATTCAAAGACTACTCCTTTGACTTGACTTTGCTTACAAAGATGGCCCATGTTGAAAGGAACCAAGCCCTTTTTCACTTACTTAGGATACTTGCTAAGTCAATAAAACATTAGAATTGATCTTCCCTAGTTCTTTCAAGAATAAGATGCCATTTCCTCAATCCTTAAGAAATTTCTCCACAGATGTCTTCACTTTAATGCTCTTGATATACAACACAGAGACAATTACTTTGAGAGGATGTCTGGGTTTAATAGCTACATGCCATGTGACACTTTCAAAGAAGACTTTGGGGGCTAGGTAAGTACCCTGCTGAACACTTATGAACAATTTTCAAGTCAGGGGCCATGGAAGTCCACTGTGTGCCAGAGTGAACAGTTCTCCCAAAGCAGATCCCCACTTTCCTTTGAAATCCCATATTTAAGCAAAGATCTAAAGATTCCTTTTAATTACAAAGAGGTGAGCAGGGTGGGCAGCTTAGAAAAGCAAGCTCAAGACAAGTAGCATTTCATATCCTTCTTTAATAGTAGGCACAATAAATTGCCAGCACTTACTGTAGGCCAGGTGCTATGTGAAGCATTTTATACACAGAATTTCATTTAATTTTCATAATTACTTTTTGAAAAACAGGTTATTTTCTTGGGTTCATGTAGTGATTATAGGTTGATGTGAGGAGAACAAATTGGTTCAAGGTCAAGGAGGTTGCACTGGAGAGCCACACTCTATTGGCATAAGCTGAGCTTAAAACAACTTTGCCATGTGCATTATGACCTTGATGGTTTTGAAGAAGTAATATCAGAACAAAAGGAATGGCTTACTTATGCAATGATAGAATGCATTCTCCTCATTAAGTTATTTCTATATTTTATTGAATTTTTGTGTATGTATTTCATATACTTTATTTATTTATGTATTTATTTATTTATTTGGTTAGTCGGTTAGTTAGTTAGTTAGCTAGTTAGCTATTTTGGGACAGCATCTTCCTCTAGTCCCAGCTGGCCTGGAGCTCTCTATCTAGACCAAGCTGGCCTTGAACTTACAGAGTTCTACTCTGCCTCCCAAGTGCTGGGATTAAAGGCATGAGCCACCATGCCCATCTACAGCATCTTGATTATCTTTTTACCCTGCTTCCCTATAAGGCACCCTCCCATAGCATCTCCACACTGAATTTCATGCATTCTGTTATTTGTGTTAAGGCCCATCAAGTAGTTAGTGATTCCAGACATACCTTGATGCAAGTTCATTACTTTTTATATTTTTTGGAAATATGAATTTTTGCTTTTTCATAGTTTCTGTTTTGAAATTTTTTTTTTTTGGTCTTTTTGAGACAGGGTCTCCCTGTAGCCCAGCTGTCCTGGAAACTCACTCTGGAAACCTGGCTGGCCTTGGACTTACAAAGATCCACCTGCCTCTGCCTCCGGAGTGCTAGGATTAAAGGCGTGCGCCACCACACCCAGGTGAAACTTTCTTATACACCTAATGCTTGCAACAAATCTGAGAGGCAGGCAATACAATGGTTTTAGCTTATTTTGCAAATGGGAATAGCAAGGCTAAGAGGAATGAAATGACTTGCTCAAGATGACACTGGTAATGGCCCTGACCCCCAGGCCTCTGTTGGCAACTTCATGCAACTTCCTATTATTCATGATGTGCTGCCCCTTTCTTTCGGGTTAGCATTAGCTTTAACCATCTGTGTAGGAAAGGAATTCTTGTGAGAGATAATAACATGACTTAAGTGTAAACAGTTGTATTAGTCACTTTTCTGTTGCTGTGATAAAGCACCATGACCAAGGAACTTATAAAAGGAAGAGTTTATTTGAGCTTACGATTTGACGGTTCCAGGGAATTAGAGTCCATTGTGGCAGGAGGTGTGGCGGCTGGAGCTGGAGTGGCAGGCCAAGGGTCACATCTCGCAAAGAGCACAGGAAACAGAGAGAGGGCGACTGTAGACCACGAGGCTTGTTAAAACTCACTAAGCCTGCCCCCAACAATGCACTTTCTCTAGCACGGCCACACCCTCCAAGACCTCCAAAAACAGCGCCACCAACTGGAGACAAATGTCTGAATACCTAGAGCCTATGGGGGACACTCATCCAAACCACCACAACAGTAAAATATTTTGTCTTTTTTATGTTCAGTGTTGCTATATAGATTGTGATTTAAAGGGGTTTATTAGAAATTTGGATGTCATGATTCATCAATCTATTTACTTTGCACTTACTTTCCCTCCTATCTTTCATGGATAAAATTGTCAGATTTGCCATGACATCTTTAATAAGTGTCTGAGATGATGAATTTCTTTCTGCACAGAATCAGGAAAACTGTAATTGATCACTGACCTAGACACAAGCTAATGAGACCCGGGTGACCACTGAACTTTGCTTAAGCATACAGACATATAGGCAACCTTGCTGACCTAGATCCCATTTCACAGAGGCTAAAGCAATGACAAGAAAAGTGGCCGTGAATATATCTATCTTATTTTTTCTTAGACCCTAACTGTTCACATCATCTAGAACTTTTCTTCCTGGGGAGGTTTGGGTATTTTTTTGTCCCTTCAGAAAATTATGCTGAAGTTTTGCTTTCAATGTAGCGGTGTTGAGAGATGGTAGGAGTTTTAAGAGGTGAGTAGGCCACTGGGACAGAGAAATGAAGTTCTAATGGACCTGGATTAGTTACCGTGAGAGGGATTCTAAAGCGAAGCTGCCGGACTGTTTGCACCCTGGGAACTTTCTATCACATACAAAGTTAATACAGCAGACTCTGAAGACATAGGAAACCTAGGTCATTGAGTCCCAGCCTAGAAGAGGGCCATTTACTAGTAAGCAACAGCTGCTTAGGCTTCAAAATGAGTAATAATAAACTACTGTTGTCTTTTTTTAAGTCTTTAGAGACAGGGTCTCCCTGTAGCCCCAGCTCTCCTAGAACTCACCATGTAGCAGGATTGCAGGGGTCATGGAGAGAAGCTGAGGCTTTGCACCAGGAGAGGTCAGAAGAGACCATTGATGAAGGTGCTGCCTCAGTTTCAGTGGCGACCCCAGCTTTTTTGGAGATGTCAGGACCATGGGATGACCACCAAGAGCAGCAGCAGGTGTGGAATGGAGCTGGCCTGGGCCTGTGAGATGAGCTGTGTGTGCCACCACGGACGGCAGAGTTGGAGAGCGGGAGCTGCCAAAACCCTTTGGAGCCCAGAAGATCGTGAGTGAATCCCAGGTGTCCAGCCTTGAGCTACTTTGCTGGACTTAGGTTTTGTTTTAGTGTGCCTGATTCTTCCCTTTGAAATAAGACAGTACTTGTTTTGGATTTCCTAGTTAAGAGACTTTTAACAGACTGTGAACTTTTAAGTGTTTGGATGTTTTAAGGACTGTGGTGCCTTGGGCTCCCTGAGTGATGAACTGTGACCCAGGAGATGTGAGGTGAACAAACCCTTTCCTCCCCAAGTTGGTGTCGGTCAGAGTGTTTTGTCACAGCAATTGAAGACAAACTAGAACAACCAGGCTGGCATTGAACTCACAGAGATCCACCTGCCTCTGCCTCCCAAGTGCAGGGATTAAAGGCTTGCACCACTAAGCCCTGCAAACTACTACTGTCTTAAACCATGGAGAATGGGGATTCACTGAGAAAGGGGGTTTTATCTTTTGAGCAGTTTAACTATTAAGTTACTGCATGGCCAATGCCAACCATGTTCTTGACAGTGCGGACAAGCATCCATGACCTTTTCTGTCATCATGATTAGTCATTAGGACATGAGTGAGTGGGACTCACTTTTGTACTGATTATTTAAAAACTATTTTATTTATTTATTTATTTATTTATTTATTTATTTATTTATTTATTTATTTATTTATTATTGACTGCATACATGTAAGCATACCCTTGTCTTGCAATGCCCATTGGAGGCCATTAGAGGTTGTTGGATTCCCCTGTAACTAGAGTTACAGTCAGCTGTTAGCTGCCATGTGGGTTCTGGGAATCCAGCGCGTTTGTTCTGAATTTTAAGCAATTTGTTTAATTTCAAATGACATTAGGACTATTCCAGAGTTTTCACTTATATTTGTCTCTGCTTACTTTCTTTTTTTGTTTGTTTTTTTGTTTTTTTGGTCTTTTCAAGACAGGGTCTCCCTGTAGCCCCAGCTATCCTGGAACTCACTCTGTAGACCACGCTGGCCTTGAACTCACGAAGATCCGCCTGCCTCTGCCTCCCAAGTGCTAGGATTAAAGGCGTGCGCCACCACACCTGGCCTCTGCTTACTTTTGATTACTGAATAACACTAAGTTCTATTTACTTATTTACAAAAGTGTGTTAAGCAGAAACTTTTGAAAAATAATTTCAAAATGTGATATTTAAAAGTCATTGTTGGAAAAAATCAAAAGCTTTGGCATTCAAAACTAGCGATGGCATATGAAGCATGTCACTTTGGTTAGTGTCTAATTAAGGCATTTTACACAAAGATTGTCACACTGAAAAAACAAGCTCTTATTTCAGACCCCTGTGGAGTGCAGCACTTCCTGATTCACAGGACAGATGTGTGGCTCTGAGCTCTGAATGAATTCTGTAAAGTATGGTACCAGAAAATTCTACTTTCACAGCAACCAAGTGAGGATTGCTGGTATTGGGGTCAAGCTGTGTTCTATCACCATGGTGATATGCAATGCCTGTTGATTGGAGCTGGGACTTGTGTGCTTTTCAGCCTGTTATCTGTTCTGAGTAGATTCTGTCTTTAACAAGATTCTTTGTATTCAAAGGTGGCCCTCACTCATCATGCATGGGAAGGACACTTATAAGCATGATTGTGATATATTTTGTATTCAAAGATTGACTTAAGGGAAGGACACTTATAAGCATGAATGTGATATAGTTTGTATCCAAAGATTGACTTAAAACTTCCTTGATGTATTTTTTACTGTTACTTCCAAACATCTTCAGTTTGGTGCATGTACACACAGAGATTTTGTGTGGATGTGTGTGTCCATGTGTGATGTGATATATATATATAATATATATAATATATATATGTTTGTTGAAATATATATGCATGGGTGTGTGTGTGTGTTCATGATGGGGTTTGGTAATGATGTACATGTGGGTGCATGCCTGTGTGTGTGGAGGCCAGAGGTCATGTTGGGTGTATTCCTCATTCACCACTTTTATTTTTTTATTTTTATTTTTTTTGGTCTTTTCGAGACAGGGTCTCCCTGTAGCCCCAGCTGACCTGGAACTCACTCTGTCGACCAGGCTGGCCTTGAACTCACAAAGATCCACCTTCCTCTGCCTCCCAAATGCTAGGATTAAAGGCATGCGACACGATGCTTGGCTCATTCACCACTTTTAAAATAAACTATGTTTTAAAGTCATATTTTCATTTTATTGACTGTGGGGGTCACGTGGAGGTCAGTGATAACTTGAACTCTCCTTTTACAGTAAGGCTACAGGGCTTCCACTCAGCTTTTCAGGCTTGGTGTAAGTGCTCTTAACTGTTGAGCTGTCTTGTCTGCCTATCCACCTTATTTTTTGAGACAGGATCTCTCATGGAACCTGGAACTGACCAATTTCCCTGGATTGCATGGCCAATGAGAGCCAGGGTTACTTCTGTCTTCTCCATACCCCCATCCCTGAACTTAAAGATGTATACCACCATGCCCATCTTCTTACATGGTGCTGGGGATCTGAACTCAACTTCTCCTGCTTGCACTGTAGCAATTTACAGAATAAGCTATCTCCCCATACTCTGTGTGGAGATTTTAATGTAACAAATATTTATATTGATTTTTCTCTCGCTATAACAACTTTTCACTTAGGAGACCCATGTACTTTCACTACCATGAGACTATACTACTATAGTGTCCAACTTCAGGAATTACAATGTGATCCCAGCTGGTCCAACTGAGCATTGCATCTTTTCACCCAAAGAACTGGTAAAGGAAATGTTTTATTTTCAATTAAAATAGATGTAAGTCTCATCTAATACTTAATGTTAGAACAAAGGATCAATCCCATAGCCTCCCCATAACCAAATACAGATAGAAGAAGAAGAAAGCCTTGAGCTCCTGGAAACTATTGCATCATTAAGAAGGGCCTCAAAATCCACCCAGTAAGATTTAGGCACAGGAGAGAAGTGACATAAACTTGACTCTTCTTTCATCACAATGCTGTGATTTATCGAGGCTTAAAGCCAGTTAGCCCTGGGTTTCTCAGCTGGGGAAAATTTTTTGTTTTAGCCAATTGGACTTGAAATTTCTGTTATTTGTCACTGAGTACTCAACAGTACAACCAGAGAAAGGAGAAAGCACACTATAGAACAGTGTTTTGAACATACCCATAGCAATAAAACGTAACAGTTTACTGTGACTTTGCTCTGGAGCCCTAAGTTTTCATTTATTTTGCCCTTTGTTGGCATAGTTTAATTAATGAGCTGTTATATCCAGAGAGCATGTTCATAGAGCATGCATTGGCTGTTTGGAAAAAGCTAAAATTTGTATAGTAAATAATGTTGAATACACATGGTGTACCTTTCTAGCCATGGGTCACATGACAGGTAACTTTCCAGGCTTCTGTTTCCTCTGTAAATGGGCTAGTGTGAAGGTTAAATTAGAACACGCATGCAAAGTGACCAACGGAGCAGATCAATGAATGTATGTATTACAGACCAAACTACTTTCATAAAACTTGATCTTTCACTGATTGAAACAGTAAACTTTTGCCCAAAGCAGTAAACTTCTGCATCAAAAAAATTTGAAAAGACTGAGGACAAGATGCAAGACATGTATGGCAGAATACATGAGCCTGGGCCGGCTTGGGGGCCCAGAAGGGGGCATGGGTCTAAATTTGATTAAGACATGCTGTATGAAATGCACAAAAAACTTCAATGAAAGAAAAAGAATTTAATACTCTGAAAAACTTCATCTTTCATCCAATCTATGTCATAAAGTCCATAAAATAATTCTATTTTATCCATTTTCATCTTTGCTCTTAGATTGTTTGATAGATTGATTGGTTGATTATTTTATGGATAATCTTACTCTCAGTTTAAATGATATCAACTCATGGATGCACAAGGTACAAAGAAAGGGTGTTGCATGCTCAAAGGAGGCATAATCTAGGCTTTGAAAATTTTCTCCTTCCAAAAAATTTTCATGGGAGCTATGCATGGCAAACCTGAACAATGCCATCTTCTCATGAGGGGAAGATCACTGATACCTTCTTGAGAACAATACAAGTTACTAAAATTATTACGCTAGCCTTTACAATTAATTTAAACTAATGGGGGGAAGATGACATTAAAAAGTGGAAAAAGCTCCCATGCTCATGGATTGGAAAAATTAATATAGTAAAAATGTCCATTTTACTCAAATTAATATACAGATTCAATGTAACCCTAATTAAAATCACCATGTGCTTCTTCATAGACTTGGAAAAAAAATCCTTAAATTCATATGGAAAGACATAAGACCCTGAAAAACTAAAGCAACCCTGAGCAAAAAAAAATTGCAATACATGGGGGATCACCTTACCAGACTTCAAACTATACTACAGGGCTATGGTCATAGAGACAGCCTGGTACTGGCACAAAAACAGACCCATTGACCAATGGAAAAAAAATGAAGATCCAAACTTGAGCTCATACAGTTTCAGCCACCTCATATTCAATAAAGGGGCCAAAAAAAGATCACTGGAGGAAAGATAGCATCTTCATCAAATGGTGCTGGCAAAATTGGATCACCATATGTAGAAAACCAAAAATAAACCCCTATCTCTCACCCTGTACAAAAACAACTCCAAATGGATCAAAGACCTCAACATGAAACCCAAAACTCTGAAGGTGATAGAAGAAAAAGTTGGTAGCAATCTATAAGACAAAGGAGTAAGAAAAGAATTCCTAAATCAAACAGCAGCTGTTCAGGAAATAAGGTCAACAGCCGGCAAGTGGGATCTCATCAAACTCAAAAGCTTCTGTACAGCAAAAGAAACAATTAGGGAAGTGAAGAGAAAACACACAGAGTGGGAGGAAATCTTCACCAGTGATAAATCTGACAGAGCATTAACAACCAGAATATGTAAACTACTCAAAAAAACAAAGAAGAAAACAAATGACTAACTCAAAAGATGGAGTAAAGAGCTGAACAGAGAGTTCACCAGTGAGGAAGTAAAGATGGCCAAGAAACATCTTCAAAATTGTTCAACATTGTTAATAATTAAGGAAATGCAAATTAAAACCACTCTAAGGTATCATCTCACTCTGATAAGACTGGCTAAGATCAAGAAAACAAAAGACACCAAGTGCTGGAGAGGTTGTGGGGAAAGGGAACACTCATTCACTGCTGGTGGCAATGTAAACTTGTATAACCATTATGGAAAGCAATGTGGAGAACCCTTAAAAGACTCAAAATGAGCCTACCACCTGACCCAGTCATACCACTCCTGGGTATATACCCAGAAGACTCATCCTATTGCAAAGATACATGAACATATATTTTTATTGCAGCTCTTTTCACAATAGGGAAGAGTTGGAACCAACCCAAATGCCTGTCAACTGATGAGTGGATAACAAAATCTACACAATGGAGTTCTATGCAGTGGTAGAGAAAGATAACATCATGAACTTTGCAGGTAAAAGGATGGAACTTGAAGCCATTATGCTAAGTGAAGTAACACAGTCACCCAAAATCAAAAGGGGAATGGTTTTCCTCACTTGTGGATACTAGTACCAAATACCCCAATTGAAAGGCAAGCTGAGCAACGTTATTGTTATATTTTTTCTAGCTGAAAGCAACTGTGATATTATAATGTGACTTTCTTAATGAGCCCTAGGATTAACTTACTACTTACTTTCAGATATGATAATGTATATGGATGGAAGGTATATATTCATATTTTAGAGTAATATAAAATTAAAAGTAAAAAAATGTGAACTCCTAAACATATATCAAAGTTAACATACAGTTTATTCCTGGAGGACATAATTCTGGTACATATATGGCATGTATATAGGCATACTTTGGAGCAATACATTTGGGAGGGAACCACAACAACATAAGGACTAGTTCAAAGAACAGACTGATGTAGTTAAATTCTGCCCCAAAACAATAAACCTTTGCAGAGAAAAACTTTAAAAAGAGTGAGAGAAAGATGCAGGACATGTATGGCAGAATGCGTGAACTGGGAGTGGTGGGAGGAAGGGGAAGAGGAATATGTCTAAATTGAAATGAAAAATGATGTCTGAAATACACAAAACATCAATAAAAGTATTATCTTAAAAAAGAAAAGGGTATACTTTTGTTTGTTCTATGGGAACTCTTGCAATAAACTTCCCATAGAAAAACAAAATGCCTGGGTATTTTCCTGGAGGGTGGCGGGCTGGAAGAGGTCAGTATTTTCAAGTTCCAAGACTTATAGAAGCAAGTCACAGATGGTATCACTTGGAATTACATTGTTCTTTTCTAGTTGGTGTTTTAAGTGTGAGATTGTGGATGTGTTAAGGACTCAGACTGCCAGAAAAGCAGGACAGGGTGAGAAATAGCAAGTGGTGGGAGGTGAGGAGAAAGACTGGACAGAATTCACAGAGAAGTTCAAATAAACTGTCTCATCCATGTCTTTCTTTTTTTCTTTTTCTTTTTTTTTTTTTTTTGAGACAGGTATCCCTGTATCTCTAGCTGGCCTGAAACTCTCTATGTAGACCAGGCTGCCCTGGAACTCACACAATCTGCCTGCCTCTGCCTTCTCAGTGCTGGGATTAAAGGTGTGTACCACCACGCTTGGCCTATCCATATCTTCTTATTTCCTAGGACCTAATCTTTAATTTTATTATTTTCTTATAAACTATAAAGTCTTTGTTCCTTTTTGTGGTGTTAGGGGTCAAAAATTTGTGCAAACAGTTATTACTCAATATGCTGATTCCTGAAATTATTCAAATCCACTATTTAGCCAGATATTGTTGGAAAGGTACTAAAGATTTATTAGTTTGCCTTCAGTTGCTGTGACAAAACACTCTGACCAATACCAGCTTGGAGAAGAAATGGTTAATTTGGATCATATCTGCCAGGTTACAGTTAGTCATGAGGGATTCCAAGGTAAGAACTCAGGGCAGGGACCTGGAGGCAGGAACTGAAGCACAGACCATGGAGGAACACTGCTTACTGATTGGTTCTTCTGGCCCATATTCAGCCTGTTTTCTTATATAATACAGAATGACCTGCCCAGGGGTAGTACCACACACAGTGGGCTGGGCCCTCCTACACCACTCAACAATCAAGAAAATACCCTTACAGACTTGACTACAGGCCAGTCCACTGGTGGCAATTTCCCAATGGAGGCTCCCTCAACCCAGGAGTGCCAGGTTGACACTAAAGCTATGCAGCACAGCATCTTTGCAGCTATACTCATAGAAGTGGTCATACAGCTTTATTATTCTGCAGTATCGAGAGGAGAAGGACCAGATTGTCCTATACTAGTTCTTTGGGACTAATTTGGTATAATCACTTAAAGTTCCACTTATATTTTTCTCCCTCTAGATACTATTTGGCAAATTTTCCTCTAAAATTTTAGCACATTCTACAATAAAGTTATTTCCTTTAGCTTGTTTGTTGTTTTAGACTTCCATTAGTCCTGGAATTTTCTTAAAGGTGGGTTTGCATCTTGTCTTTCTCAGCAGTTATCACAGCACACTATCTGGGAAATATTATTTGATAAATAAGTTTACTGATATGTGAGTATATATCCTGATGTAACTGCAGGAACCAGGTAAATGAAAGGAACCAGGAAGGTAAAGGGAAAGAGGGAATCTGAGAGAGAAGACTAGGAAGTGACAGGTGTTACTAATGGAGAAATGGATGAAAATAAGGGTATCTAAATGAGAGGGGAAAGGAAGGGTTATAGAAGGAAATGTGGAAATAAAGAGAAAGAAGGATCCCAGGAGAAGTGGGGTCATAGAAGACTGGAATTAAAGTGGAGAAATGGGAAAAATGAGGTTACTTTAAGTGAAGAGGACATGGAGGGAGGGCTAGACAGGGCGGGGAGAGAGGAGAGATAAACAATGCTTAGCTAGGGCAAAAAAACTGAGGGAAATATATTAGTCTAACAATCTATTGATGATTACATATATAATATCTGTACATGAGTCCATGTGCAAAGCTGAAGGTTACATAACAAGAAACAGTACCAGACAGGAGAAACCTTCCTTTGATTACTTTGGCCAGGGGAGTCCAAGACACACCCAAAATTACACAGGTTATTACCTCAAGCCCTTGATTGCTTCCCAGAACCTGAAGGTAAGACCCTATTGCTGAAGAGAGGACATACTTTGGAGACCAGATTTGGAGCAATGGACCTGGAATTGACCTGGAAGCCACACATCTGGTATTGTAAACATAGCCAGATACACACAGTGGAGAGGTCATAGATCTTAGAGAAATTCCCAAAGCTGACACGTCTCTAGGCTAAGGTAACATTGTATTAATGCAAAATAGGTATCCTTATATTTAGACAAATATCCCAGACACCACTCAAAAAAGAAACTTCTTTTGCTCCAGATGAAGAATAGTACAGAGTCCCACAACTGGACACACAGAGACTGGCCTGTGAGTTGCTTATGCCTAAGAGACACATCTACAATGCAACCTCTACATCTAAGGCTAAGGCAACGGCAACATAGAACAAGTAGCCAAGACAGTAATTATCCTATTAACTTTTATTAAGGAAGCTTCCCATGCAACAGGAAGCCAAGAACTCAAAAGGGGATGAATGGCTGAACTGTGGAGATTAGGGGTCTATAGAATGGGGTTCCATGGACAGGTCACCTGTATTCATTTTCAGCCACTGAAGGCTCAGAGAATATTGTGGAAGAGGGGCAAAAAGATGGTAAGAGCCAGGAAGCTGGTACAAGAGCATATGGAAATGAATCCTACAAGTGCTTGGGACCCTGCTCATATGAACCTACAGCATTGGTATCAGCATGCCCAAGACCCATGCAAGCTCTTCTAGATAAAAACCCAGCATGGAACTGTAGAAATTGTCAGCAGAACCCAATCTTAAAATTAAATACTTGAAAAACAATTTGATCCTGAAACACTCTACCTATAACTTATAATACATATAAAACTGGTTAGTACAGTGTTATCTTAGGTGAACTGATAATATATATCCCAATCCTTCATTTTCCCTAGACATAGTAACTTTTGTTGTATGTATGTAATGGATGTCACCATAGCAGGGCAGAGTGAGCTTCAGATTCATTTGATAACATGAATAAACATCAAAAATTGTTGATGGAAGGCACACGAAGTAGTACATATAGAGTGAATTCATATATATATAATATATGAATACATATATTTTATATATGTTGAAAAAATATTGGCAGCTGATTATGGTTGTGTGAGAAAGATCTGGCCTTCTTTAAGAATGAGACTCTGGATAGGATGACTAGAGCTCAAAGGATGAAGTGGCACTGAGGAATGGCAGGGGAGAGCAATTTGGCACAATAGACTCTAACACAAAGGACAGAATGTATGAACTCCAGGTGGGGGAGCGGTGGAGGGGGTTATGGGAGGGTGTCAATGGAGAAACAGGTATAAAGGTGATTAAGACTGATTGAAAAAATTATGTATGAAATATACAAAAAGTTCAATAAAAAATAAACAAAAATGAAAACCTAGAATCTAGTCAAAATCTGTGAAAAGTAGTTTACTGAATGAAAGAAGTCAATCAAAAACTTCTTAAGCTCTATAAAGCATGAGTTGATATTTTAATTTATTGTGCCCTGAATTACATTCATCCTGACAATGATAAGGCATACTCCAATAAAGATGCAAATGCCACAAAGAATCACCATCATTCCATCCAAGACATAACTTGCAGTCTCCTCTTCCAAGACATAATTTGATTATATTCTGTCAACATTGGCCTTGGGTGTGGTGTTTCCCAATCCTGTCGTTATGTCGGTCTTCCTACATCTTATTTTTTTTCTGAAGTAATTGTTGTTGCTAAGATTCTAATCACATATTTACTTTTGGAATTTTCATAGCAGCTTTATTTGTGCTAGCTAAAACTAGAAAACAACCCAAGTATGTTTAAACAGAAAGCGCATAGTCAACTTTTGTTGTATGTATGTAATGGATGTCACCATAGCAGGGCAGAGTGAGCTTCAGATTCATTTGATAACATGAATAAACATCAAAAATTGTTGATGGAAGGCACACGAAGTACGTACATATAGAGTGAATTCCATATATATATAATATATGAATACATATATTATGATATATATATATATATAATATATATATATATAAATTTTAGGAACAGACAAAAATCCTTGGTGATAGAGGTCAGAATTGTGGATATTGAGTGGTGAAATTCACAGGGGAATGTTTATAGAGATAAGGCTTGCTCTCAGTGGAGTACACACAAGAGATGCTGCTAAAATTCATCTATCTGTTCATTTTACTGTATAAATTGTGTATTAAACACAAAACAAACAAAAAACTAGATGATGTCTATACCAAGCAAGATAAATAACTAATGTAAAGAACTCTGGGAAGAAATGGATTTGATATCATCAAATAAGAGGAAGAAAGTTACTATGTCTAGGGAGAATGAAGGATTGGGATATATATTATCAGTTCACCTAAGATAACACTGTACTAACCAGTTTTATATGTATTATAAGTTATAGGTAGAGTGTTTCAGGATCAAATTGTTTTTCAAGTATTTGATATTTTTGTAGACTGCTACAAAAATATTGATCAGAAAGTCAACAGGCCCAGTTTTATCACGAAGTAACTGACAACTTTTAGTATTTTTGTACTTCAGATCACTTGTTTGAAAAATGAGGTTGATCAGTGATACCTGATCAATGGTATCTGAAAATCAGGTCTCAGTGGTACTTGAAAATCTTTCCAACCATAAATTTTGTGTATCTTAAAATTTTTTAAGATATCAACATTGTTATCATATATATATATATATATATTCGCAACCAAAGTCAGAATGTAAAACATTATTAGACAGGGTTAGAGAGAGTTTATAACACTTGCTGTTTTTCCAGGGGACCTGGGTTTGATTCCCAGAATCTATATGGCTGCTAAAACTGTGTATACAGACAAAATATACAGACAAAATAAAAATAGTGAAATATTAAAAACAAGATATGAGGGGACAAAAATTAGACTCTGTAAACTATATATATATGTATATATATATGTATATATATATATATATATATAGAGAGAGAGAGAGAGAGAGAGAAAGAGAGAGAGAGAGAGAATATGAAATTGGGCTGAGTCAGTATGAGAAGTTATGGATAAGGGAGGGGATATAAGAACCATCAAATTATCATATATAAAAATTTAAAAATTCTGTTGAAAATTCAAAAATGCAAAAAGAAGTACACAAAGATTAAAATGCTCACATATTATAAAGTCCTATTAAGTAAACAAAGCTTTTTTTTTCTTCAAGTAAGGGGTTTTGGCTTCCAAATTCCCATTTCAGCTTTTAAATCTTATATTTTTTGATTTCTAATCTTATCTAAAAAGTCATTGGGATAATAATTTATTCATAAAGTATTCAGCCAAGTTCTCCTCTTAGAAGTACACCTGTAATGGGTTAATGTCCAGATTCATATGAGCACACTAATATTTTGCATATGATAATGTTGCTCTGAGGACTCATGTGAAATAGTATTTGACTTTTGCCCTTTTTTACTTTATGAAACCAAACTCTGTTAAAAAGTATCAAAGCGTCTTCTCTCTCTAATGAAGCTTGCTCTGAGCTCTTTTGGATGCTCAGAAAATGATGATTTGTGAGGAAAACCATTTCTATTTCCATTCTTTATAGCCATGCTATAAAGAAAAATAATCATATCATGAGTATTCATTTGTACAGCCAAGAATCTTTCTTAGTCTTTTCTTCAATAGAAATGAAATACCTTTAAAGTTTAAATTTGCTTCAATGCAGGAATTTTTAAATAGCTGAACTGAATGAAAAGTAGTTTCAGAAAATGTATTATTTTGTTCAAATGCCTTTCAAGGTGATATTTAACTTCTAACTATCCTTAAGGTAATATACAGATCTAAAATGCCACATAAATCATATTTACATTTTCTTATGTATACTGCAACCATGATGTTTTAAAGAGCTTTCAGTGAGAATGTATGGACCTGAAGCATCTTTAATGAAGATTAAATTGGTATTATTTTTCTGAAAAGTTTGTCTGCTCAACATTCTCAAGAGAGCTTTTAGGCCTCCAAGGAAATATAGTTTCTAAAACATTCAACATCTTTTTTCTTAGGTCAGCAGTCAAGTGCAATAGTTGGTGTTTTGTCAAATGAACCATTTTCTCCCTTGAGTCCTTCCTTGGTGCCTCCTCCGTCTCTGGCTTTTCCATCTCTCCTCCCTATTAGTTCTTATTCTCAGGATTTGGCATGGGATTGAATGATAAAAGTTAATCACTTTATAGTCTTTTCATTTTTATCACTTTTGTTCTTTCAATGTAAATTTTTTTTTCCTGCTGACCTACAGAAGATCTCTTTTAAAAGTCCACTAGTCAGCTAAATTTTAAGGTGGTAAATTAGAAATGTTTTAATGCCCTTAGCTGAAAAGGATAATTAGAAAATTCATTATTAAATGTACTATTTATATTTTATGATAAATAAGAATCATAGTGCTATAGAAAGCACAAAGTCTTTAAAGTCAGAAAACTAGAGATTTGAAAGCTATATTCATAATTTAGTAGATATCTGGCACATTTAATAATGTTAATTCTAATGTCTCTTATTTATTTAAAAGGTGAAAGAAAAAGGGTGAAACCACAGTATCCTACAGTATTGGAGGCCAGAAGCTATTTAAAACTACTGCAAAGACCTAAGAGATGCTTGCTACTTATGAAGTAAGTAATTTGATAGTTATCATAGGAGAAATGAATGTTTGAATATGGCAGGTTGTCAATTTTCCTCTAGAAATCACTAAAAGTAAATGAAATATAAACAATTAGTGTTTTCAAGTCCTTGTATAGCAGCAAATAAAGGCCAATGAATTCTCAGAGTGGAAATGAATAAGAGGTACCCAGTGCTTGACCCATATTTCTCCTTTGAGAGTTTCTAGGTATAGCACTGAAGAAACCCAGGTGACCCACAGAGTTTAGGCAGCAAGGCTGAGTCTTTAGGGAGAGTTTATAAGACAAAGGACTGGTAAAGAGAGAGGGAGGGAGGGAGGGAGGGAGGGAGGGATGGAGGGAGGGGAGAGAGAGAGAGAGATCTAAATATCTGAGAGTGTTCTCAAGCATTCAGCTAAATGTTGATCGGTACATGTACTTGAGGAATCTTCTTAGTAGGGAAAAAACCACACTAGAGAACTAGAGAATAGAGCTGAGAAATGTGCTTTATACATAATAAAGTATCTAGTGCAGTACTCAAAAGATCATAGTTCAAGAGTGTGAAATGATTGCCTTAGACTGAGCATATTACCAGTCCTGTTCAACAAATCATTTTTTAAAATTTTTATCGATTTTTAATACTTTTTATTCATGAATTGTGTACTTCATTCATTACCTTTCAGTCCAATTTAGGCACATCCCCTCTCCCTGCCTCCGTCCCACCCTTGTTCATACCTTCTGCCATATATGTCTTGCATCTTTCTCTCAGTCTTTCCAAAGTTTTTCCCTGCAGAAGCTTGTTGTTTTGGGCAGAGTTTAATTGTATCATTCAGTTCTTTAACCCAGTCTTTAGGTTCCCTCCCTTTTGTATTGCTCAAACAAATGCTTATATAATTGTCACATAGCATTAAAATTATGACCTCTGGGAATAAACTGTATGTTAATTCCAAAATATGCTTAGGAATTCACATTTTCCTGCTTTAATTTTATATTACTCTAAAATATGAATACATACTTTCCACTCATATACAATAATTACAGAGTCTGAAAATAAGTGGTAGGTCGATTCTAGAGCCCGTTAAGAGATATACATGATCACAACACAGTTGCTTTCAGATAAAAGGAAATATAAGAAGAATGTTGTTCAGCTTGCCTTTCAACTGGGGATTTGGTGTTATCATCCACAAATGAGGGAAACCATTCCCTATTTGTTTTTTTCTGGGATTGTGTTACTTCACTTAGCATAATGGCTTCAAGTGCCATCCATTTACCTGCAAAGTTCATGATGTCATCTTTCTTTACCACTGAATAGTACTCCACTGTGTAGATGTACCACATTTTTCTCATCCACTGGTGTGTTGAGGGGCATTTGGGTTGGTTCTAGCTCTTTGCTATTGTGAAGAGAGCTGCAATAAACATAGATGTGCATGTATCGTTGCAGTAGGATGAGTTTTGTGGGCATATACCCAGGAGTGGTATGACTGGGTCAGGTGGTAGGCTCTTTTTGAGTCTTTTAAGGGTTCTCCACAATGCTTTCCATAATGGTTATACAAGTTTACATTGCCACCAGCAGTGGATGAGTGTTCCCCTTTCCCCACAACCTCTCCAGCACTTGGTGTCTTTTGTTTTCTTGATCTTAGCCAGTCTTATCAGAGTGAGATGATACCTTAGAGTGGTTTTAATTTGCATTTCCTTAATTATTAACAATGTTGAACACTATTGAAGGTGTTTCTCAGCCATCTTTACTTCCTCACTGGTGAAGTTTGTGTTCAGCTCTTTTTACTCCATCTTTTGAGTGAGTCATTTGTTTTCTTCTTTGTTTTTTAAGTAGTTTATATATTCTGGATGTTAATGCTCTGTCAGATGTACCACTGATGAAGATTTTCTCCCACTCTGTGTGTTTTCTCTTCACTTCTTCACTAATTGTTTCTTTTGCTGTACAGAAGCTCTTGAGTTTGATGAAGTCCCATTTGTCAACTGTTGATTTTATTTCTTGTGCAGCTGCTATCTAATTTAGAAAGTCTTTTCCTATGCCTATGTCTTGTAAGTTGTTGCTAACTTTTTCTTCTATCACCTTCAGGGTTTCACATTGAGATCTTTGATCCACTTGGAGTTGATTTTTGTACAGGGTAAGAAGTAGGGGTTTAATTTGGTCTTCTACAATTGGTGATCCAGTTTTGCCAGCACCATTTGCTGAAGTTGCTATCCTTCCTCCACTGGTGTTTTTTTGCCCCCTTTTCAAATATGAGGTGGCTGAAATTTTATGGCTTTTTGAGACAGGGTCTCCCTTTTTAGTTCTAGCTGGCCTAAAGCTCACTATGCAGACCAGGCTGGCCTTGAACTCACAGAGATCTGCTTGCCTCTGCTTCCCAAGTGCTGGGATTAAAGGCTCAACAAATCTTAAAGCTAGGCTTAACCTGTCTCAAAAAGTCCAAAAAAAGATCAATGTGTTTTTGAATAACTTGTCATACAGTAAAGCTACAAAATATTTACAGACAACCAGAATGTTCTGTACCCAAACAGGTAATATTTATAATGTCTCACATTTAATTAGTAATTACCAGTCATGCCCTGAAGCATGACAGCATGGTTTACAATACAAAAGCAGAGCAATCAATAAAAAACCATCCAGACCTAACAAAGGCATCAGATCAAGCAGGCAGAAATTGTCAAAACAGTTATAAATGCATTTTGTATGTTCACAAATCTTAACTATAAACAAGAAAGACATTTATAAAACAAATCTTATCTCTAGAGGTAAAAACAGCAAAGTATTAGATTTGATTAGATGATTGAAGAGACTAATTAGCTTCAAGAGTAAACCGGTAGAAGAATACAAAATGGAAAACGGCAAGAGAATCATGATCCATGTGGACAATTTTTAGTGTTTCCAGAGATAAAAATGTGTGAAGAAATAAAAGATGATGTTCTCAAACTTGATGGAAAGTATGAATCTACAGGTCCACGAAAGTTTATGAAACACAGAAGCGAGAAGGCTAAAGACAACTTCATCAAAACACACAGACTGCAAAAAAAAAAAAAAAAAAAAAAAAAAAAAAAAAAAAACAGGGCTAAAAGGAAAAATTTAAAGTACATGGTGGAGATTGTTTTACATTCATAGGTTAGGATAAGGATCACAGCTGGTGTTTCTTATAACAAGAAAAGTCTCAAATAAGACGGCAAAAGACTGACACCTTCAAAGAACTGAATGAACAAGAACACAAAAGCTAGCAGCCTATACTAGTCAAAATATCTTTCAAATCTCAGGATTAAATGTTTTCAGATATGAAATATCTTAGTAAGTCCACTGGTATACTTTTTCTTGAAGAAATAATATTCAGGATGAAGAACTATATTAGATAGAAATACTAGTCTACAGACAGGAAATGGAAAGCATTAAAATTTATTAGATGGACGTTGGTCATGGTGGTGCATGCCCTTAATCCCAGCACTCAGGAGGCAGAGGCAGATGGATCACTGTGAGTTCAAGGCCAGCCTGGTCTACAGAGTGAGTTCCAGGACAGCCAGAGCTCCGGAGACACCCTGCCTCAAGGGCATGAGAGGTGGGGGAATGAGTCTAAATTTGATTAAGAAATGTCGTATGCAATGTGCTCAATAAAAATTAACTTAAAAAAGAAAAAAAGATAAAAAAATTAATACATGAGTAAATATATAATTTATTATTCCTTCTTAAGATATCAGTTACTCTTGAGACAAAATAAAATTGTTAGAAAAGCAAAATGCAATAATTAAAGTATATAACAATGAAAGAGATGAAAAAATTTCAAATTCAAATATATTCATATATTATGATGATACATGTAAAATGGTATACTTATTACATAAAATGCATGTGTGAAGAGTGACATACTATAAACCACATACCAACCAGTAAAATAACCAAATAAATAATTACAGCTTATAACCCAAACATTGACAAGACAGAATCACAAATTAGTCAATTTATCCAAAAAAAGAGAGAAAAAAGAGGAAAGGTAGAAAGAAGGAACAGACAGGAAAGCCATAAAAGATTTAAGCCTAATCAGGTATTAGTGGTTACAATAAATATGTGACTGCATTGGGATCACAATGCAGAAGTTATCATATTAGAGTAAAAGATCCAACAACATGCTAGCTTAAAGAAAAGGACTTCTAAAATGTACACACAAATATGTAAAAGTAGAATTCAAAGCAAAGTCTGACATACGTATACTATTTTAAAAGTACACTGGCTACACTAAATGTCAAAATGATGACTGAAGACTACAAGAACATGACAGATGTCACTTCATAATTATGAAGAGGTAGATTTATGAAATGCTCACAACAAATCCTAAGTATTTTTGTATGTAGTAAAAATGTCAAGATACAATAAAAGCAAAAACTGATAAAACTGCTAGCAGAATTGTGGGGAAAGTGAGCCTTTCTATCCTGTCAGTAGAAATTTAAATTAGTCTATCCATTATGGAATTCAGTATACAGGTTCCTCAAAAGCCAAGCAGATAAACAAAGTAATAGAGCTACCATATGATCCAATTGTATCAGTTGTATGAATATTCCCAAAGGAATCAAATTCAGTACATCACAGTGCTAATTGCACATCTATAGTTACTATGGTGGACTTGTACTACATATTACTATCTCAACGATCAGGATATGAGAATAGTTTAGGTATCTGCCCATGGGTAAATACATAAGGAAAATATGATACATACACATAGTGGAATATTATTCGGCAATAAATTAAAACATCATGCTGTTTGCAGGAAAATGAATGGGATGATAGGCCATCAGGCTGACTGAAATAAGCCAGACCTAGAAAAACAAGAATTTTTTTTTTACATGATAGCTTTTGCATTGCAAACTGAAATGCAGACAGTATTGTTGAACTCTATGAAATATTTAAGGGAAAATTAGTGTAAGTTCTATACAAACTTTTCTAGAATGTTGAAAATGAGAGCCTACTTTGCTCAAGCCAGACAAAAATCTTTGTGCAGACTTGGGTATTGAATAAGAAATTATAACCCTACATGAGGAGGTATTGGAAATTGATGGCTTCTAGGAAGGTGAGATTCAATCTCTTTAAGGGCGTGATTCTTGATAGATTAACCAGGCTCTAGCGGAAGAATCCAGACTGAAGGACATTTGGGACACAAATTTGACTCTATAGGCATATATATGTATATATATGCATATATATATGTATATATATATGTATAGTAACTTCATAATTATATTATTATATATATAATTTATATATTTTACCCTCCATACAATTTCATGGAGATACAGGAGGGGATCTAAATACAAAGTATATGAAATTTGCAAAAATTCAATAAAAAATAAAACTAGGAACAACATGTCCTTCTACATGTGAATATCTAAATCCTGCTATGGTGAACTATCCAGCAATTAGAAAGGAATGAGAAATTGGTATATACTCAGCATAGGTACATTTCAGAATAACTGTGGTGAGGTGAAAGAGGTAAGGCAGGAGACCACTCTGAATAATTCCATCTGAACAAAGTACTAGGAATCAAGAACGACCCTGAAAACAAAGATGGTAGCTGACTGAAGAGAGATCACCATGGGGCTTGGTGAGATTTCTGGAGGTGATGAGTACATGCACTCTCTTGATTATGATAACAGTTTTCCTCATACACAGCATCAAAATATCAAGCGGCATGTTTTAAAAATAGTCATATGATTAGAAAGTCTTTTCCTACTCCTATGTCTTGTAGATTGCTACCAACTTTTTCTTCTATCACCCCCAGAGTTTCAGGTTTCATGTTGAGGTCTTTGATCCATTTGGAGTTGATTTTTGTACAGGGTGAGAGGTAGGGGTTTATTTTTGTTCTTCTACATATGGTGATTCGGTTTTGCCAGCACCATTTGATGAAGGTGCAATCTTTCCTCCATTGAGCTTTTTTGGCCCCTTTATTGAATACAAGGTGGCTAAAATTGTATGAGCTCAAGTTTGGATCTTCAATTTTGTTCTGTTGGTCAATGGGTCTGTTTTTGTTCCAATACCAGGCTGTCTTTATGACTATAGCCCTATAGTATAGCTTGAAGTCTGGTAAGGTGATCCCCCCCATTGCATTTTTCACTCAGGGTTGCTTTAGCTATTCAGGATCTTTTGTCTTTCCATATGAATTTGAGGATTATCTTTTCCAAGTCTGTGAAGAAATTCATGGGGATTTTGATTGGGATTTCATTGAATCTGTATATTAATTTGGGTAGAATGAACATTTCTACTATATTAATTTTTCCAACCCATGAGCATGGGAGCTTTTTCCATCTTTTGATGTTATTATAAATCTCCTTCTTCAGGGGTTTAAAAGTTTGTTGTAGAGACCTTTGGTGTCTTTGGTTAGGTTTGTTCCTAGGTTTTTTTTTTTGAGTCTATTGTGAGTGGGAAGGTCTACTTACATTCCTTCTCCAGTTGTTTGTTAGTGTATAAAAGGCTACTGATGGGTCTAGGTTAATTTTGTATCCTTCCACTTTACTGAAACTCTATTTTTTTCTAGGAGTTTTCTGGCGAAGTTTTAGCATCCTTCAGGTAAAATGTCATATCATCTGCAAATGGGGATAGTTTGACCTCCTCTTTTTCAATTAGTAGTCCTTTAATTTCCCTTTCTTGGTTTATTGCCTTAGCAACCATTTCAAGCACTATATTGAAGAGAAGTAGTGATAGGGAACAGCCTTGCAGGTTCCTGCCTTTAAGGGGAATGGTTCTAATTTTTCTCCATTTGGCTGTGGGTTTGCTGTATATGGCTTTGATTATATTTAGGAATGTTCCCTTCAGTCCAATTCCCTCTAGAACTTTAAGCATGATGTAGGAAATAAGGTCAACAGCTGACGAGTAGGACCTCATCAAACTCAAAAGCTTCTGTACAGCAAAAGAAACAATCAAGGAAGTGAAGAGAAAACCCACAGAGTGAGAGGAAATCTTCACCAGTGATACATCCGACAAAGCATTAACATCCAGAATATATAAACTACTTAAAAAACAAAGAAGTAAGAAAACAATGACTCACTCAAAAGATGGAGTAAAGAGCTGAACAGAGACTTCACCAGTGAGGAAGTAAAGATGGCTGAGAAACATCTTCAAAAGTCTTCAACATTGTTAATAATTAAGGAAATGCAAATTAAATCCACTCTAATAAATCACTCTGATAAGACTGTCTAAGATCAAGAAAACAAAAGATACCAAATGCTGGAGAGGTTGTGGGGAAAAGGGAACACTCATCTACTGCTGGTGGCAATGTAAACTTGTATAACCATTGAAAGCAGCATAGAGAACTCTTAAAAGACTCAAAATGAGCTTACCACCTAACCCAGCCATAACATTCCTGGGTATATACCCAGAAGACTCATCCTACTGTAAAGATACATGCACATCTATGTTTATTGCAGCTCTTTTCACAATAGGGAAGAGTTGGAACCAACCCAAATTTTGTTATCCACTCGTCAACTGACGAGTTATACCTAAATTTTGTTATCCACTCGTCAACTGACAAGTGGATAACAAAAATGTGGTACATATACACAATGGAGTTCTATGCAGTGGTAAATAAAGATTAAATCATGAACTTTTCAGGTAAATGGATGGAACTCTAAGCCATAATGCTAAGTGAAGTAACCTAGTCCTAAAAAAACAAAAACAAAAACAAAAACAAATGGGGAATGGTTTTCCTCATTTGTGGATGCTATTACCAAATCCCCTAATTGAAAGGCAAGCTGAGCAATGTTATTGCTATATTTTTTTCTATATGAAAGCAACTGTGATGTTATAATGTGAATCTCTTAATGAGCCCTAGAATTAACTTACCACTTACTTTCCATCATGGTAATTAAAGTATATTGGCAGAAGGTATATATTCATATTTTAAAGTAATATAAAATTGAAAGGAAAAACATGTGAACTCCTAAACATATATTGGAGTTAACATATAGTTTATTCCTGGAGGACATAATTCTGATATATATAATAGATATATATATATATATATATAGATGAAGATATATATACACACACACACACTTTGGAGCAATACAATTGGGAAGGAACCATAACAACAAAAGAACTGAGTCAAAGAGTGGACTGATGTTGTTAAATTCTGCCCCAAACAATAAACCTTTGCAGAGAAAAACTCTAAAAAGAGTGAGAGAAAGATACAGGATATGTATGGCAGAATGCATGAACTGGGGTGGGGTGGGAGGAAGGGAAAGGGGAATATGTCTAAATTGAAATGAAAAATGATGTCTGAAATGCACAGAACATCAATAAAAGTATTATATTAAAAGTAAAGAAATAGGGGCTGGAGAGATGGCCTAGCGGTCAAGAGCGCCGACTGCTCTTGTAGAAGACCGGGGTTCGATCCCCAGCATCCACATGGCAGCTGAGAACCGTCTTTAACTCTAGTTCCAGGGGAATCCAACACCCTTTTCTGACCTCCGCAGCACTGCACGACACGGGGGCACAAACCTGCATGCAGACAGTACATTCATACACATACAAAAATAAGTAAATAAAAAAATAAAGAAATAAATTTTAAAAACAATTATATAAGTCATATCTCAATGAAGCTGTTTAAAAGGACTAAAATATTTTTAAATGTAAATTTGAGTTGTAGAACATTTTTAGCGATTATCATGACTTACTCTGGAAAGAATAATTCCCTTAAAACAATTGCTTTTTTATTACAGAGCAGTAAAGGCACCATAATGAATGAGTTAGCATTCTTAATGTTCAATGTCATTTTACCTTTGCTTTCAAAGTTGTGCTTTCTCTAGTTATTTTTTTGCTGTGCCTTAAACTACCTGTTGAATTATCTTTCAACGATCATGTGTTCACCATTATGGAATGGTATGATCATTACAATGACAGTTCTACTAGGGTCAGGCAAGAGAAAACTCCTTTCTAGTATTGATGGGGGTGTCCAAGACACTCCCAAAGCAATGCGAATTGCAATAACCCCTATTTGCCTCCCAAGACCTGAAGGTAAGACCATATTTCTGAAGATACCACACATTCTGGACACATGACTTGACGTCCTGCTGGATCTCGCCTGGAGGCCTTCCTGAGGACTAGCTCTCATAGAATTGGAAGATACTATGCAAGCTGCCAAAGGAGAAAAGCAGTCAATAACCCTACCCAGCTGTTAAGCCTGCAAACCACAGCAATGACCAGCCAGATCAGATATCCCCCAATGTATATTGTGGCATTTTTATTTTGGAAGTAAACAATAGCTGTCTAATTGGACTTAAAGCCTACTCAATACTAGGGAATACATGCCTGCTACTGTAAACATAGGCAACTATCCATGACTGGAGCCCTCAGAGAACCTAGAGGAGAAACTACTACTATAATTTCCTTAAACCAATATAGTTTTTAACTGTATTTTAAAACTTATTCTTACAATACTCCCAGGTAAGTCTAGCTCTCAATATTCATCAAATATTCATCAAATAAACTTCTTTGTTGCAGCAGATGGATACTATCTTAGAGATTCACACTGGTCAAATGTAGAGAATAAGTGACTATGGAGTGTCCAACACCAAGTAGTAAAACACAACAGCTATACCTTAGGACTCTGGGAACATTGTGGAAGAAAGGGCAGAAGATTAAAGAGGTAGAGGACTAGGTTCCCTGTTGTCACCTAGTCTTCTAAACATGACGGAGATATAGTACTCATAAAATCTCAACAATGTGATTGCCTAAACAAGACCTGTAAAATGACTATACTAGTCAACAGGGCAGTAAGGATGGAGGAAATTTCAAAACGTCCCCACCCTTAGATGAAGAACGAGAAAATCAGTAGCTGCTGATGCAGGAAGGAATAGTTCTCTCCAGGGATGAGACCCTGATAGATTAACATGTTATCCAATCCCAACTGGATAGACAGCCCTTAACATATGTACATACAAACAACATTAAATGGACTCAGTAGGTTTATCTTCTCTATCTATCTATCTATCTATCTATCTATCTATCTATCTATCATCATCTATCTATTTATCTATCATTATATATATATATATATATATATATATATATAGAGAGAGAGAGAGAGAGAGAGAGAACAATAATAATTATAGAAGAGGTCATGGACCTCACAGGGGGGTAAGGCAGGAATTGAAGGAGAGAATGGAGAGATGGAAGTGATGGAAAAGAAGTGTACTTATGTATGAAATTCTGAAGACCACTTATATAATAACGAATGGCATTTTGAACAGCCTCATCTGAATACTGTCTTGTAATATCTCTCATCGATTTCTACTTGGGACCTTGTTTTTCTGTCTCACCGGTATTTGGCATTTGCTTCAACACAAGTTTCCTTGTTTTGACACCAGGGCATTAGGAGGAGTCAGACCTTTCTGTTCTATATTTGTCTTGCCTCTTACCTGGTATAACTTTCTCACAAGTAGTAGTTGGATGGCAATTATTTTGGGTTTTTCTGTTCCCCTCCACACTTATTCTTCATTTGATAGAGAACAGACTCCTTTTTATATAAGCACCTCAAAGGAAGCATATGGTTCTTGGCTATGTGCATCACACTCACCTGGAGAGCTCTATAAGACACAGATGGCTGGACACCACCCCCAGAAGTCCTGATCCAGATAGGATGATTCAGAGGTTTGCATGATAATCAGCTCACAGACAGTGCCAATGCTTCTGGCTGGCACTACACATTGTGAAATTTTGCTTAAGAACTTGGATTTTCAAAGTTTGATCTAGCAGGGTTCAAATCTCAGTGAGGTCACAGATGGTAGTTGACATACTTCGGCTCAGCTTCCATTTCCTTGTCTGCAAGTTAGTAATTATAATTGTTTCCTTTTCCTAGGATTGTTGTACAGTTGAAATTTGTGAATACTTTCTATTCTCTGGAACACATCAGGGATTAATACATGGGATCTGGTGATCTGTTTAGTACCCTTACACTAATTACTGTCATCGTAGCAGGTATTGTGGAAACATCTGAAGAGAGGATATGTTTCCACTGTCATGTGCCTCAGAAGACACTGCTCTCCATTCTCTTCTCCTGGAATGCCCTGTGGCTTTACACCCTAACATTCTCTATGCGGTTCTCTTCTCTGGGCTGGTACCTCCCTGCCATCCAGGCTGAACTAAATACAAACTGCTTTATGATTTAGCTTTCTAACAAGCCTCCAGGTACTTAACATTGGAAACATACATGTAATTTGAATCTGATAATTTATTTGTCAAAATATAATTTTTATTGAATTTTTGTGCATTTCATATATCTTAATCATGTTTAGACCCCTCCCCTATCTGCCTCCCTTAGCCCCCCCCACTAGATTTCATGAATCTATCATATAGGTTAAGGTCTATAGAGTTAAATTTGTTTCCCCGGATGTGTGAGTTCATCCACTAGAGCCCAGTCACTCCCACAAAGAAGATCACCGCGAGGAAACGAGAGTTTTCCATGCTTGTAGGAACTTGCTAATGTGAAACTGGTATCTTTAGCAATCATTATCAAGCTGTTTCTCCCAAATTTTACCAATGAAAGAGGCTGAGAGGGAGAGATCACATCTGTGAGGGAACATGGATTGTGGCTGGGTAGAAGGTGAGTTCTGATGAATCAGTCAAGCAGCTTTTCAGTTCATCTGAGTGGACTCTGCACAAGGGGCTGGTACTTCATTCACCTCAGACACCCAACAAATGTGATTACTGAGGTTCGAAACAGAATCTAGGAATTTGCCATCAATCTCCAGGAATTCTGGCTTGAAAGGCCATGCGCTTTCCTGCCCACAGCCTCTTTCCTCCTGTTCATTCTCATCTTGCCCAGTTCTCAAAGAAATCACCAAGTCAAATCCAGACAAAGCAGGGACGCTGGAGACCCCTCACCGTAACCATTTGGCATCAGTTTTTTTGCACTGAGTTCTGCTACTTTTAATTCCTGACATAGGGGCTAGGAGAAAGAAGGCTTCTGTGATTTGCCAACTATTTTGTTATTTAACGATGCTGGAAACTAACTGAGCTTAGCCTTTCAGAAGGCAGGCGTGTTGCTTTATGGACCTTTCTCTAAAACACATAAAAGTGACAGGGGAAAGGAAGGGAGAACGCAGGGCTGGCTGGTTATCTAGCCTGAGAAGCAGGAGCATTTATGGCTGCTCAGTGCTGTCACCTTGCAGGAATGAGGCCCGTGAAAGCAAAACCAAGCACGTGTATGGCGGCAACTGTCTCTCTCACTTTTCTCAATTGAGAGGTATCCAGCCATAAATATGCTTCAAAAGAGCTTTAATGCTGCTGATAGATTGATAGGAAGCAGCTCAGAGCTGCACTTAAACACCAGAGGTCTTGGTGCAAGGGCTTTCCGCCTCAGCCACAATTCCTATAACTACAGAGGAGATGCTGGTTAACAAGTTGCCATTCTCTCTGTTTTATTTCGCATTTTTTATAAGTTGATTTTGAGAAATAAATATCTCTCATAGTCATTTTTCTTCATGTCATATCAAAACACGTTTTCTGAATTTGTTTCTTATCAGGTTCAGATAATGTTAGCAAATGTCTTCAAATTACTTATACTTAGTCAATGCTCATCACTTTCTTTTTTTCTTTCTTTCTTTTTTTTTTTTTTTTTTTTTTTTTTTTAGCGTCTTTTCGAGGTCTCCCTGTAGCCCCAGCTGTCCTAGAACTCACTCTGTAGACCAGGCTGGCCTTGAACTCACAAAGATCCGCCTACCTCTGCCTCCCAAGTGCTAGGATTAAAGGTGTGCACCTGTTTTATTATTTTTATTTTACATGTATGTGTGCATTGCTTGTATGTATGTTGTGTTCTTAACCATCTCACTAGCCCTCATCATTTTCTTAACTATTAAAAATTAAGTATTCTTTTTTCCTTACCTGCATGCAGCTCTACTGTCAAAATGTCAATCCCTAAACATGTTTTGTAATAAAAAAGTACAACTTGCTATGTAATTTAGGAATGTAAAATAACAATTCTTTTTACCTGCATGCAACTCCACTGTTAAAAGGTGAATACCTAAACATATTTTGGAATAAGCCTATAGTTTATTTTCAGGCGTCATAATTTTGGTATATCTGTGGAGTATATACATGCATATTTTGGAGTAATATAAAATTAAAGGGAACAACAACAACAAAGGCTTGTTCAAAGAAATGACTGAAACAATACACTTCTGCCTAAAACAATAAACTTCTGCATTGAAAAATTTAATACCAAGAAAAAGATGCAAGACATGTATGGCAGAATGCATGAGCTCTGGAAGGGTAGGGGGCATGGAAGGGGGAATGGGTATAGATTTGATTAAGAAAGGTTGTATGAAATGTGCAAAAGTTCAATTAAAAAATTAAAAAATCAAGACATGCAATTAGGTGATATATTTAAAAAAACTGAAAATTGTTTTTAACCATCAAAAGGCTTTCTTCTAACCTTCTACAGTGTCTGTTCAAGTACATGTATATGGATGCTTACATACATCACCTCCTCCATTTATAACATTTCCTTAATGTCCCTAACAATTTGAGGGAAATAGCTGAGCCTTTTAATATTAAAGACATCAGTTAATTTACACATATTTTTCTGATGTTGAGGAATGTTGGGCTTATCAGAGGACTAAGTTATAAAATACATGCAGGCAGGGTTAGTTTGCTAGTGGTGAAGAACACAGCTTTGTTGTCTAAGAGTCCTCAGTTAGAGAAGAGAACACACTTGGATGAGATGCTACAGGGTGAGTCAGGGATGACCTGGGTGAGGTTGCTATATAGAGTGGTGGTTCAGTGGTCAAGAACACTGGCTGTTCTTACAGAGAACCTGGGTTCAATTCTCAGCACCCCCACGGTGACCTGGGTGAAGTGCTATAGGGTGAGTCATGGGTGTCCTGGGTAAGGAGCTATAGAGTGAGTTAAGGCACAGAGCATGCTGGGAGATGGGCATAGAGAGGAATATCTACTGATAACCTATTCTGTGGAAAACATTTGTCCATTTCACATGTTTGCTTGATGCCTAATCAAATGACAATAATTAATATAAGAACTACTAAGAGTTGGGGATGGAGAAAGGGCTCAGTGGTTAGGAGTACTGGCTGCTGTTACAGAGGACCTCACTTCAATTCTCAGCACTCACATGGTGGCTAATAACCATCTGTAACTCCAGTTCTAGAATTTAACACCCTCTTCTGACCTATGTTGGCATGTATGATACCAGTGCACTTACATACATGCAGGCAAAAACTCATAAATAAAATTAAAAATAAATAAAATATTACTAGGAATAACAGTTCTCATTTCTAAGCTCATATCCTTTTATATTTTAAGGTGCTGCAGTCGTTCACATAGTCTTTATAATTGGCTAAAGTCCATCATTAAGAAGAATACTGGTTAAACTGCAACATTAATTTTGTACTAAGGTGACCAACACATTACATGGCCTCTGTTCTTAAGCAACAGAAGCTTTGTGAGTCCATGGAGAGCTTATGTCACAGCAAAATCTCAACAGAAGCTTTCTGAGTCCACAGAGAGCTTATGTCACAGCAAAATCTCAAGCCATACTTGATTTTCCCTGGCACTCAACTTATTTCTTCTAGATTTCCTTCTATACCTCCCATCAGTTAGAGCATGCAGGCTAAATTATATTTAATATGAAGAAACCCTTCTTCCACCAATGAAAGTATCCCAGATTCTTTACAGGCAAGCTCTTCCACAAAAAACAGAAAGGCGGTTAAGAGCACCGACTGCTCTTGCAGAGGACCTGGGTTCGATCCCCAGCACCAACATGGCGGCTAAGAACCGTCTGTAACTCCAATTCCAGGAGAACTCCAGTTCCAAGGGAATACGAGACCCTCTTCTGACCTCCGTGGCATTGCATGCATGACACGGGTGCACAAACCTACATGCAGACAGTACATTCATACACATACAAAAATAAATAAATAAATAAATAAAAAGACAAATGCATTTCAAAAGTTAAATAACTCAAACGATCAAAACTCTTTAAAATTACAGCTATTTTACAGGCAGAATGTAGGAGTTTACTCATTCATTTACTTAAAAAACATATTTCCATCCATCAGAAATATGCATGCTTTGTGGGAAAATTGGACTCATTGTCCTAACCATCACGAGGAAAAAATATAAGCAATTCCCATATGTTAAAGGAAGTCTGTTGAAAAAAATTCACTCTTTGTACCCTTTGGTCTTATAGTCTGTGTTGTCTTAAAAGATCATGTAGCCCAGATAATTATGGCAGAGAGGAGAATATTCGGGAATGAATATGGTATTAATTTTAATTGTGTCAACATTGTAAAGCAAGCTTTTGAAATCTAGTTTGCTGATAAAGTAAAAAGGGAATCCTGAAGGTCTATTAGAACATCAATATTTCATCTCATATTTTGGAGAATGTTTTATGAAATAAAAGGGAAATTATTGTTTGTGGCTATTTAAAGCAGCTATTTATTATCATTATGTTTTGCCATGTACTTTAGAGGAATATGATAATCCTGTCCTGCAGTGGAGAAGTCAATGAAATGCGGACTTTGAAGCTGCCTTGCACAGGACATGCTTTCATTGTGAACTGTTCAGGGGTCTCTGCAACCGAAAAATATGCACTCTGCAGTTCCTAGAAAAGTGTTTCATCTTCAGTCTGTTTGTTTTATATAACTGTATAATGCTTGGTACTAATTGTCTACTGAAGACGAAGTGTGAAAATATTAAATTAAGGTGAAAGACTTGGACTTAACTGAGACATATTTTTCAAAATAGTTTCATGAAAATGTAAATGGATATACTTAAGTGAATATTTTAGCTATTTTCCTAATAGGTGCATAAAATGGGTAATGAAGCTTCCCACGTGTTTTATAAAGAATCTCATAAAGGAGTTGAAAAGTCAAGTGGTAGAAATTATTAGTTGCGGGGCTGGAGAGATAGCCTAGTGGTAAAGAGCGCCGACTGCTCTTGCAGAGGACCGGAGTTCGATCCCCAGAACCCACATGGCGGCTGAGAACCATCTGTAACTCCAATTCCAGGAGAAACTCCAGTTCCAGGGGAATCTGACACCCTCTTCTGACCTCTGCGGCACTGCACGACACGGGTGCACAAACCTACATGCAGACAGTACATTCATACACATAAAAAATAAATAAATAAAATTAAAAAAAGAAATTATTAGTTGGTTAATTTACAGAGTATAATTTACAACAAGGAATCAGTGCATTTTCCAGTAAGTGATGTGCAATTGATTATTTAATCAGTAAATTTATTAAAAACATAAAATATATTTCACCTTGGCTAGGATTTTTTTTGTTTTCTACTTTAAATAGTAATTTTAAATTATAAGCATAGTTTATATACATTTAAGGAACTTGGAAATTTTAGGCTATTGAACAGAGTTAAAATCATTGCCCCAAGTTAAGCATTAGTAATATTTTGAGTATTTTCTTCTAGTTTTTGTACACCTAAAATATAAAAGAGGGGCTGGAGAGATGGCTCAGCGGTTAAGAGCTCTGACTGCTCTTGCAAAGGACCCGGGTTTGATTCCCAGCACCCACATGGTGGCCGAGAACCGTCTTTAACTCCAGTACCAGGGGAATCCTACGGTCTCTTCTGACCTCTGTGGCATTGCACAATACGGGTGCACAAACCTACATGCAGACAGGACACTCATACACATAAAAAATAAAAATAATAAAAATAAAAGAAGATCTTATATATACTTTATGTATGTATCTATCATCTATCTATCTATCTATCTATCTATCTATCTATCTATCATCTATCTATCATCTATTATCTATCATCTATCATACATCTAGATTTGGCTGACTAGTTTATACACTATGAATGCCCATTTTGAGAAGAGAGAGAAAGCCTCATTTTTCTGCAACATTATACATGTTATCCTGGTACCTTATGTCAATATATTATAGTTTTTGTTTAGTTTTTTTTTATTAATTTTATTTATTTCTGTATGTGTATGAAAGTACTGTCTGCATGCAAGTCTGTGCACTCGTGTCGTGCAATGCCGCGGAGGTCAGAAGAGGTTCTCGGATTCCCCTGGAACTGGAGTTCTCCTGGAATTGGAGTTTCAGACGGTTCTTAGCCGCCATGTGGGTGCTGGGGGTCGAACCCGGGTCCTCTGCAAGAGCGGTCGGCGCTCTTAACCGCTAGGCCATCTCTTCAGCCCCAGTTTTTGTTTAGTTTTTACACTTTACTTGTGTTTTATTTATTTTTTCATTACAATATAAGTAATTGCTTCCATCATGGCATTTTCATACATGTTGTGTTTTAGTTGATCACCCACCCTTTCCCACTCAACTTAGACCCTTTGTCCCTCCCTCACAGCTCCCTTCTACTTTCATGTTTCATGCAGTCTCTCACCCTCTTTTATTTCATCTTTACCCATGTCCCTTGAAGTATCATTTTGCCAACTTATGGTCCGCTTCTTAGTTCTGTACCACATATATACACATATGTAAAAATTAAATATTTGGGAATATGCACCAATTGCCTGAGTCTGGGTCACCTTGTAGAAAAGAGTATTTCCAGATCCCTACATTTTCCTACTGATTGATCCTTTTTTTGCAACTGAATAAAATTTCATTGTGTATATGTACCACATTTTCTTTATCCATTCATCTGTTGATGGACATGAGACTTGTTCAGTTCTTTGTTATTGTGAGTAGTACAGTAAACATAGCTGTACAAGTATCCTTGTGGGAATGCTTAGTAGCTTTGAATATATGCAAAAGATGGATATTCTTGAATATTTAGATTCTGAGTTTTCCAAGCATTTTCTATCATAAACAGTTTTGTGATAAACATCGTTATCATGCCCTTTTATATTCTTACTTGATAATTGCTCTTTCATGGGTGTCTGGAAATGCCATTGCTAAATCAAGGGGCCACTTACTTTGCCTCCCCTATAGAGAGGAAGTGGCCTTTCCAGCTGTGTGATAGCCTGTTACATTTCACCTTTTCCAAAATTAGATATTACCTTCTTTTAATACATGCAGTAACACCAATAAAATGACACACCACTGGAGCTACATTCTCATTTTTCTGCTATAAATTCTTTGCTTGCTTATATATTTATGAAGATTTTCACTGTTTTGAGATATCAATATTTATAATTATTTAATTCCTTTATGATTGCTTTTGAAATTTCAATATAACTAGAATTGATTTTTACACAATGGGTAATGTCGGGGTGTGATTTTACTTTAAAAAGTAATGATTCTTTCTAATATATTTGTATAATACTTTATTTTTCGCCAGATACTTGTGTATCACACTGACTTTATAATAAATATTAATACCTTGTATAATAGTTAGTCAATCATCAATCTGACAGCATTTAGAATCACCAAGGAAAGTCATTTAGTATCTGTAAGGCTATGTATGTCCAGAGAGGTTTACCTAGGGAGGGAAAACCCACCTATAAAGTGGGTGTCACCATCCTAAGATCTGTGTTTCCGAACTGAACAAAAAGGGAAAGGTGAGCTCAGCATCAGTTTTAATGTCTCTCTGCTTCTGAGTCTGGATAAGTGAGGCCAGCCTCCTTACACTGTCTCTACCATGCCTTTGTTACAATCATGATTGGTAATACACCCTTCGTCCCATAAGTTGTCTTATATGTGGTACCTTATAACATAGCAATAAGAAAAGTAACTAATATACTTAGTTTACACTTTCACTTTCTATGCATTTTTATTAATTTATTTTAACTCTAATATCACATTTTAAATTAAATGTTTATATTTTCTTTTACTATAGTTAAAAAGTTGAGTTCCACACTCCCATACATTTTATGTATTTAAACCTTCCACAGGAAACGAAGAATTATTGGTCAGATGTAGTGGCATATGCATGTAATTCTAGCACTTGGGAGTCAGAGGCAGAAGGACAGCGGGTTCAAAGCTTAGCCTTGCCTGTACAGGCAGGTCCAGTCTCCCCAAACAAACAAGTTAATTAGAAATCATTTGTCAACTTATATAAAAAAATTACAGTGTTCGCTTTGGCGGCACATATACTAAAATTGGAACGATACAGAGAAAGAAGATTAGCATGGCCCCTGCTCTAGGATGACATGTAAATTCGTGAAGACTTCCATAGTTTTGCTGCAGAGCAGAGGAAGACACACAAATGTGGAGAGGAGATAAACTCTGTGCTTCCTTGTAGCTTGCTGATGGTTTATAGTTACAGTCAGACAGCATGTTTTGCTTCATTGTGAAAATAAGAATTATTATTGTGGGCAGGTATGTCCTTGTTTTGCACACACAAAAATTCACTCTCTACTTCTCAGACCTGTTTTAAATACATGACATTATACCATCCTATTAATAAAATCTTAAGTCTCTTTAAAAAATTATATCCTGGAAAATTTGACCTTTCATTTATTAATTCATTCAATAATTTCATTTATTATTGACCTTCATTCATTATTAGGTAAGTGGCAATTTTATTTGACAGTACATATTTAGACCTGATATATCTCATTATATTTTAATTCCCATTTATTTATTTTGTGTGTGTACACTCAGGTGCCATAGCACTTGAAGGGGTTATTTCTCTCCCTCTACCATGTGGATACCAGGGATTAAACTCAGGTCCTGATTCCCCCAGGTTTTCTTATAAGAAAATTATTTATACTCAATGGCTAGGAGGTGGCTCAGCCATTAAAGAAGTTGTTAAGTGCAAGGGCCAGAATATGGATCCTCAGATCCATTCATGTAAGTGATGGATGAGTAAGGAAGCTAGCTGTTGGCTTGGTGATAGGTGGCTTTATCCGCTGAACCATCTTGTCACCCATAATATATTTTATTGTTCTTAGTGAACTTTTGTAACTTTAAATGTTATTATTTTTCATCTAAAATTTAATCTAGCATGTATTGGTGGTATATAAAAGGAAAATTTAAATCTCCAGTTATTTATAAAACTTTTTTGATAATTTCTAAGTAATCAGAAACCTAAAGTACAGGATGGAAAATGAACAAAACTGTCATTTCATATATTGGCAGATATATGTGCAATTGCTAAAGCAAACATATACATATATACATATATATGCTTGAATTTTTTATATATTATAAAAGTTCCTTCTAAAGGGTTACAATAATTTATGCATCCATAAGCAATATGGAAAAATGACTGTTTCACCCGAGAAAGTAAATTATTAAACTGTAGGACTTAAATTACATTGAAAAATGGAATTCAGCTTTAAAATTTCAATTTCCTTCTTGTAAATGGATCAAGCAATTTTTAGATATTTATGGCCTGCTTCTGTTTCACTCTCTATGGATGTATTTTGAGTAATTTGCCAATTTATTAGATAGACCCATTGATATTTTCCCTGATTCATTTCCAATAATTCTTCATATAAGCAAGAACCCTTTGCAACATAAAGATTAATTCTCACTCTAGGTTTAATTTTGTCTACAGTATTTTTGTTATTTTTTGTTTACCATTTTAGAGCATTTTCTTCTCCCCTATCAAAATGAAAAATTGATTCCCCCAGATTTTCTTATAAGAAAATTATTTATACTTAGTGGCTAGGAGATGGCTCAGCCATTAAAGAATTCATTAAGTGCAAGGACCAGAATATGGATCTTCAGAAACCCATGTAAGTGATGGTTGGATGAGGCAGCTGTCTGTAAATCCAACTGCTGAAGGCAGAAATGGGAATGCCCCAGCAAGCTGGCTGTGAGACTATCCATTACCTGCAAGCTCTAGGTTTGGTTGAGAAACCCTGCCTCAAAGAATAAAGTAGGAGAATCAAGAATAGCATAACCTCCAGCTTCTACATGCATTCACACAGATGTGTGAGTAAAACAGCTCACATTCATCCATACATAAGCAAAAACATTTACATGCACACATGTATACCACACACATACACAAAAATATGAAAATCAAAAAAGAAAATTATTTTTAATGTGTTGAAATTTCTCCTGAATTATTGAAGAGGATTTTGAAATTATCTTTTTCAGATAACCATCTAGTTGTCCTCAACACATTTCATCTACAAACCATCTCTCCAATAATTTCAAAAAGAATTTTATCATATACGAAATTTTCATCTCTAGTTAGGACTATTTATGAATTTTTATTATAATCCATTGGTATTGCTGCATTAAAGTCACTGTCAAAGTTTTATTTACTGGCATATTTTTTTGTTATATTCTATATGGGTACGTCTATAGAAATTTGCACATTTGTTTTATATATTGCTATTTAACTACATTATCTTATCTATAAAATTTATTTTCTTATGTTCTCAAGTATACAATTTTATCATCCATATATAATGACAATTTTACTGTTTCTAACTTTATTCCTCTAAGTTCTCTCTTTTCTAATTAATGAGTTCTTACCATCTTTGAACCTCTCATCCTTCTGTAAATCATATTCTCTATTTACTTATCTACCTATCAATTTACCTATAATCATCTATCAATTGTGTATCATATAGCAATCTATCATTTATCTCTATTATCCCGCATCATCTATCTAAAATGTTAAATAGAAGTGAGTATCCCCTTACACTTGACTTTATTAGAAATATCATTACTGTTTACAAATTAAACATAATTCTTATCTTTAGAGATGAGGTAGATGTCTCTTAACATTTTTTAAAAAACCCATCCACTTATTTTATCAAGAGTTTTGGCCCTTTATTTGTTGTTAATGCCAGGCTGGCCTCAAGCTCATAATCCTGTTTTAGCTTCTCAAGTACTAAGAATGCAGGTGCATACCACCATGATGAGATTATCACTACCTTTGCTGATTTATATCTAATGTCTTTAACTGTGTATAGAAATTACAGTATTTTTCCTCAACCTAGCAATAGGAAGAATTATAATATAATTTTTTGTGTCTAATTATCTCTCTAAACTAGTAAGTTTCACTTGTCAGATGCATAATTTTTTTTGTCTTTTTTTGAGACAGGGGCTCCCTGTAGCCCCAACTCTCATGGAACCCACTATGTACACCAAGCTGGCCTTGAATTCACAAAGACCTGCCTGCTTCTGCCTCCTGAGTGTTGGGATTAAAGGGGTGTGTCACTACATCCAACTCCAGATACATATGTTTTAACCTACTGCTTGCTAGCTTATTTGCTAACAAAGTATCTAATCCATTTCTCACCATTTCTCAAGACAAAGGTCTCCATGTATTTGAACCAGACAAAACTGCATCTGGAGCAGGTTTTCTTAGTGCTGAACTAAACTGAGTAAGAATGGAATATTTGGAATATTTGAATGGCTTGGTCATATATACTCATGGAAACCTACCCCTGGAAATCTTTCTTGGGGCAATTGGCTGGATGAGGAAGTTTAACATTCTCTTTTATTTATTTTTTTAATGTGAATTGTATGAACTTGTAATTATTTTTTATTTTTTCTTGAATTTTTTGTGATTTTCATACATTTTGGGGACACAAATTAGACTCATTTTTTTACACAGTTAGGGACATATGCTCCTGAATTGATTTTTATAAATTATCTTGGGTATAAGAGAGAATATCATTTTATGAAATTGAAAATACTTATTTATAGTTGTTGTGGTTCTCCCTAGTGACTATTGTTTTCCAGGGGAAAGCTGTGGCCGCGATTGCTTTCTGGTAAATTACCTCAACAGAAGGACTTTTAGAATAGCTGATATAAAATTATAAACTTAGATTTAATAGGCTCCATCACACACACACACACACACACACACACACACACACACACATTTCACTTACATCTTTAATGCATCTTTCTTTTGGCAAGTTCTAATTCAGGAAATTCGAAGAAAAATCAAACTTGTTTGTGCAAAAAAGGGAAGTATTTGACAGTCAAGACTATCAGCATTTATGCAAACTGAAAAATATTTGTCTGCCCAAATCATCATTTTATAAAGATTTAAGAAAATGTATAAAATGTTATAAGACTTTGTACCAATTGAAATCGATTTCCTCTACCTTGTGTTTATACATCATACTTTTATCTTGTTTGGCTTTATTTTCATCTAAGTTGGTAGGAGATACTTTTATAAAAGAATTTTCACTATAGTAGACAAATGTATCTTTTAATCTTGAGATAGACATACAATGTGTTGGAAACTTAGCAAACTCTCCCACTTATAGCCTGTCATCAAATTTATTTTCCCTCTATACATGGGTCATCTGTTTCTGTTTTGTGAATTAAGCTGAGGAAGAGAGTTATTAAGCTTATATCTCAGTCCTCACTAATGACATACAGGTCTCAGAGGCTCTCAGTGTCCCTTGTGATTTCTTTAGAATTGTTCATACTTTACATCTTGAGAACATGTTGACAAATTAATGACATTTAATAATAAAGAACAGCATTTCTTAATGTTGTTATAACAAGTGAATCTCCCTATTTACCTAAATAAAGCTTCATTTCTCTTACTGTTTTAAAAGATAAAGTTTGTTTGGAAGTACCAAGTTGAATCAGAAGAGGTTGTTTTATAGTGTTCCGTGGACAAAATATTAAATATGACTAGCACACTGTTCACTTAGCCTACACTCACTTATCAGATACTCAAGTGGGTAACTGTTAGCTAATTGAAAAATTAAAATTCCTTTTTACATATGTGCAAAGAAGGTTTCATTTGAAGAGAAATTTTTCCTCTGATCTGTGATAGACACAAAGTACTCTTGAGTAACCTCATATTAAATGTGGCTTCTTTGACCTTTGACTAGGAATGAAGTCTAGATACACTGCAGACTTTGCTAGGGTAGCTGGGATAATGTACCACATATGCATCATGGTACTAGATATCCACTAGATACTCTTACTCTGTGAGTATTCTGTGTCCAGAAAAGTTTTTAGTGATAAGCATTTGCTCTAAAAGTGAAAGAGAGTTAACCAGGGGGGTCACCTAAGGAAGAAAACATCCTCAAGGACCGGTTAAGATAGTTGCTTCTAGAAAAAAGTCTTCAGTTAAAGACTTGTCAATTCTATTTTCAAAGATTGATTAGGTAGCTGAGCTTTTTTCTTTTTATCCTTGGAGAAAATGAAAAATAACCAGTCCTCTTCTACTTGAGACTAACCATTCATATATTTCATGACAGTTACTTCTCCCCTGAGCCGGCTCTCTGGACAAATTATACCAACTCCTTCAGTCTGTTCTCATAGGTCCTATTTTTCAACTATGAAATCATCCTACTGTACTTTCCTGTATCTTTTCCAGTTTCTTTAAGCCTTTCCAGAAATAAAAAGTTTTAAACTTGATATCTTTGCATAGATGAGGCAAGTTAGCACTTCAAGAGGATATTTTTTTTTCCTAATTTTCAAGTCACAGATATGGTCATTATAAGTCGGTTGGATAAGAAGAAAAAATAGAAGCTAAATGAACAATTTAATATCTTAAGTTAATGGATTTATATGATCAGAAACAGTAAAACATAGGCTGGGAAAAATATCAAAAGGAGTCACTATAAGTACTTTGGGAAGATACCAAAACACAAAATTTATTTTCAGAAAAATAGGATGTTCTGTCGTTTTGTCTTTAAGTAACTTGATGCTTCTTTTTAGTAACCATCCTTCTATAAAGGAGAAGATTACTGGGTGAGTTCACACTCACCTGTATATATCATAGGACATGGTCACTGCTACCTCAGAGAAAAGCACAGCAACCCAGCATTGGAGTGAGGACCTACTATTAATTAAGGGCTAGAACTATTTTCTCCCCAAGCATTTATTAATGCCAAGAGGGAAATTTGTGGAATGTGACCTGGTGAAATGTTTCCCCCTTGTCAGAACATGACCACTAGGAAGAGTGTGCATTGTCTTATATTCATAGATATAATGTCTGGGGTTGTTGGTTTGTCCAATCTTGTTTAGAGCATTATAGTGATTTTGGATGACTAAGATATTGTAATTGTTTCAACTATTCCATTTTATAATGGGCAGAAGAGAACCCATAATTTTGTATACAAAGCAACTCCTCGTTGACAGCAATTTCTGTGAGGACAAGGCTCTGCTCTAACAAAAATCTAGAATAAAATTCCTCAGTGGTTTAGTCTTTCTTACTTGAATTTAAATACATTGTTAGTGAGTTTATAGTTCTTTTACAACTTTAAACTTTTAGTCCCATTTATGCTCAAACCCAAATACCTGACATCCACCCCACTCTCTATCTTAGGATGGAGTATGAAATTGGGTAAACTGCTTTATAGGCTCCAGAAGAGAGACATGCAATCACTACAAAAAGATGGTACTGTGTTCTTTCCAATAGACTCCTTATAATCAACAATAAATAACAGAACTCACAACAAAGCCAGCTTACCACAGCTTTAATTTCCCAGATGGAAAGCTGTACAATTCACCCATTCTTGGTTTATTTTCACTTTAAGGCATAGAAAAAAAAAATACAAGTCAGCTCTGCCCATACTGAAGAGCCAGAGGCTTATCTCAGAGGACTCTTGCACTGAATGCTGTGCAGTTGTGAAATACTGCTATTTTGTGCTAACCCCTCCTTGAAAGCTAATTCAGAGTAGTCTTACCATTTTTGCAGACAGGACAACATTGTTCTGGTTCATAGACTGGGTTGACACACTCAGGAACTGCGCAGTCTGCTACAACACAGTGAACTTCATTGCTGGGCTCACAGCGACACCATTCACATGGAGAGGGCTAGGAACAAATCTAAAATTAGCCCCTTTTCTCCTAGAACTTAATGCTTGCATATTCATATGCTGTCAGAAGACAAAACATCAGTGCTTATATTGGCTTAATTTTATTTATCACGAGTATGTTCATTCTTCCCCCAATGGAAGGCCATCAAGATGCCCAAGCCAGGTTGAGTTGTAATACACAGCTCGAGTATTCATAAATGAGTTGTACCCAGGCATGGTTTATCTTGCATCTCTGTCCCTACTTTCCAGAGAACAGTTGAGGCAGCCAGCACAACTCTTTATGGTTTGTTTTCCAGATAGACTATCCTACTTTCCCCTTGGGAAACAAGAATGATGCTGCAACATGTAAATTCATTTTTGTCATTTTTGCTTCCTGAGAAAGAGGGTTACCAGGAGATGAGAAAATGTTAAGTGCATACCACACCTCTTTCTGAGAACTTGTGTTCATGGTGGCCTGGGTTCTACATGGGACATTTTTAGTTTGAATTGCATAAGAAATTGCACTTGGGATCCAAACATCTAGATCCAGCCTCCTGATGGAATTAGTGAGTACTTCTATCTTTCCTGCTTGTTTTTTGAGTGAGCTAAAATAAAATGATCTAAAAAAACACTATTAAATAAGAATCAAAGATTCTAAAGTAGGAATGGAAAAGCAATTATGAGAATTCAAAGCTGAAAATAATTTTTTTATTTATAGTACTTACCAACCAAGAATGACTGGGATTTTCCATTTTCTTTCTAGGAATTGTCAGTCTGTGCCTCTTTCATCTTTGATAATTCTAGTTCTCCTTGCTCATGAAACCTGGATCCATCCCTTCTCCAATCAAGCTGTTAGTTCTTAGAAAGTCCTACCTCCATCGGGATCCCGCATTTCTTCCCTTACCATGGTTCTAGTGAAAACTCTTTTGTTTTTCTTTGGTTAGGGTTTACAATACTGTTCAACTCTCATTTTTTCCTGGACAAGGTAATTTGGATTGTCAGTGTTCTCTGTCTCAAGTAGTCTATGGGGGACAGAAACCTTTCAATTGACTTATTTTCATTTGATTTTTGTTTTGTGCTTGAAGCATGTAATGGTCTTACTTTCAAAATTAGTCTGGTCAGGACAGTTACAGGATCTGCAATAAGGTATGGCTGGTTCCTAATGTGATCGATAAGTTTACTGAAGGGAATAGTTAAGCTGTTTACCACATAGTGAGCTATGTTTAAGCACTGTTGAGAAATCCATTGCATCATCCCACACTTTGGCACATTTCGAATTTTATTAGGGATCAGTTATTTTGTTAAGCAATATGTCTATTACCAATTTCCTTATTTATATCCTAACCCAATAAAGGAAGATTTATTTTTATCTTAATCTCAAGGATGACTAAATAGGATGGCAAAGGCCAACAGCTTTTCCGGGCCCTTTAGATAGCAAAGGGCACAGATTTGAAGGCAGGCAGTGGGACAGAGTCCTGCCCTGCTGTCTAATACCAAGAAGGAACATTCATTGTACCCTCACCTGAGTAGCTAGTCTCCCAGGGGATTTCATGCTCATCCAGGCAGACCAGGTCCAGTTGAGTAAATTAGCTTGGAAAGAAACTGCTTATAGGGGATATGTATTTTTTTGTTGAAAGAATTCTACTACCTTGGGGTTTTATTGCCTAAAAAAATCATGGTACTTTAGAGGGATTTTTTTTATACCTATGTGAAATTGTGAGTTAGAATATTGTAGCAGTGACATTTGAGTGACCACATGGCTTGTATGTGAGAAGGTGCTGGCATCTTTAAAGTTTCAGAGCCTGGAAATATATTTGAAGACATCTTGGAGAAATACTAGCAGATAAAAATACTGAAGTCAAAAACCTTCCAATTATGAGCTAACAACATGAAGATTAATGATAAAGGCACATTGAAATCACAAATTAGGAAGGTAAAATAGCTTCCTAGTTCTTAGTGCCTTCTGGTCATTGCCAGAACCTGACTTTATGGTCTATCATCAGCTCCTTCTTGGTTTTGACTATCTTATCACAGGCTTGCTATTTCTTCTTTTGTTTTAATTGATTTGTTTTGTGAAGCTGATTGCCTTCATTTCAGTTCATTTTTCAAAACCCAAGCCTCCATAGGCCACTTTTCTGGTTCTAAAAATTCAGTTGAATTTGACCCATTGACTGCCCAGTGAAGTGCTTTTCTGACCTTGCCAGGCTTGCAAAGCCTGTCTTCTTTCAAAATCTGACCAGCTCTGATATCATTGTTGTTCTCTTTCTCAGTATGACTCCACAGCCCTTGCCTTCCTTGAATTTTTAAACAATAGTAAATTAGAAGGAACAAGCAGCATCCTAAAGCTCAGATTTTAAAAACCCTTCCCACCATATAGTGTAAAACTCTAAAATTTTAAAACATCTTAAGCACCAAGTTAGTTACAAATTTCCTTTTATTGTACACTTCTGTATGAAAACTATAGATTAAATCTGAAAATATTTCCATAAAACCAAATATTACAGAAAAAAAACATCTTTAGAGGAACAGAGAATGCAGGAAAATGTTCTTACAAAGATTTCAGAAAAGCACATGAAGTTATGTCTAATAAATGGCTTCTCTTTCCTAGCTATTTGGTAATTCAGTTTATTAAACGACACCATCCTAAAATTTTATGAAGCTAAATCTCTTTTGAAGAAATTCCAAAGAACACTTTTATTTCTAAGCAACCTTTGAAAAATAAAGTAATAGTAACTACATTTATGTTTTCATAAAATGCATTTGAAATTAGGATTATAGGTCTTATTTATTTGTTCATGTATATATTAGGTGGTCTGGGCACTAAATATACCTTGAAATCTTTTCTACCTCTCTAAGTCAGTAGTTTGGGATCTATGATGTGTAACTGTGAGCAGAGTCTCTGCAATTTACTAATTCCCATGTTTGCTGAATACATTGCCTTGTATGACAAATGCTGTCCCAATTGGTTCTAACTACAAAAGTTTCCTATTCCTAAATGTATACATGTGCATATTTATGCATATGTATTAACAGAACGTGAGTGATAAAGCAGCCTCAGACTTGGCTGACTAGAATTCATATTTTCCTCTTTGGCATTGGAATGAAGACATGGCAAATGCATTTGGATAAAAATGGCTAGTTTCTGAAGACATTGAAGCTGAAAATTCAGAATCACCTTTGTCTGACAATGTTTGTACAGGAGGGGACACGTTTGAATCCTGGAAACAGTGGATTTTTTTGTGAATGTTTTGTGAATTTTTCACAGAGAAACTAGCCTGAGAACTCTACACTTGGGTTATTGGAATAATTGAATAATTTTAGAAAAGTTGTCAAATCTGTTCTTTGTAAGAATGTGGAAGCTAATGTGGTCATCACTGAGGGCCAAGGTTAAGATTATGAGAACACATTTTGGGAGACTGTTTGCTTAGAATTTTCCCAAATATATATATATATATATATATATATATATATGAACTGTGTAGTGAGATGTATCTATCTATCTTGCTACAGTTATTCTGTAGTGTGAACACAGTAGACACACCCACCCATATCCAAGAAAAGCGTGTATATGTGGTCGAAATAATAATTGAGTCATTGGTAATTACGTGGTGTCTGTGGTGTTTTCAATATATCCAAAAAAATGATCATTGCCAGGATGTCATAACATGCAAACCCCAAAGCAACAAGAAGCATACAAGTATACAAACTCATATTTTATTATCTAAATTTGATGTTTATGATAACAATACTCTTAGAAACGCAGGGCTCTAAGTAAAATATAATAGAAAAAATACTGTTAAGTAGGCTTTGTCTAGGCGACTGTGCCATAGTGGTTGAAAACAGGTGGCATATACCTTTAGTTCCTGCCTCTGATTCTTTACTTACTAGCTGAAAATCTTGAAGAAATTATAGAACCTTTCTTTATCTTCTTAATGTTAAGTGGGAGTCTAAATATGAAACAAACTTTCAGAGTTATTATGAACCACAGAAAAGTAGTTTGAGAAATATTATTCACCTTTATACTTAGCTTCTGATAGCTTTCTGAAAGAAAACTTAAAACATAATGAAAAATAAGATTATAATATTAATATATAAAATATAAAATAGTTTATGTTTTATTATGTATTTGTATTTTGTTCCAAATGGAAACTGGTAATGGAAGTGGTTGAAATGAACTTTTACAGGACTTGGTTTGTTAGGATCACTTTTGATATGATAGGATTAATTGTATCAGAAACACATTGAAATAAACTTGTTATTAGAAGACTTAGGTAAGGAACAGTTGCTCATGCTTAAACTAATCATTGTAAGCCATTTGGAAAAAAAGGAAACAGAAGGAAAAAGAGGAGAGAGACTCTTATCATCTAGATGTCAAGATAATTGTTCCTTATCCAGGACAGTCCTGACTATTGGATAATCCAGCCCTTCCATATTTTCTGTCCCTATGCTGCATATTTTCAAGCAATCTTCCATTCCTAAAATTGCTTTAATGATTTTTTGACATTATTTCATTTGTTCTTGACTATTGCCCTCATAAATTGAAGTTTCCTTATACTATATTATTTATTCTTGAATTCTCAGAAGTTGGAAGACATCTTAACATGTGATAATAAATAATTGCCAACAAAAGTGTACAGTCATTTACATACACTGTTCTTTTACTTGTTGAGCCTCCAGCAGGTTTCCTGTGTTCATCATGCATGAAAAGGATTTTGACTCATGAGATGTTTACATTTTATTTAAATATTATAAATCACACTTTGGGGAAACAGATTTCTGACTGTGAGTCATGAAACAACTATTCAGACTTCAATATTATGGCAATGAACATAAATTCATGCTGTAAAGGTAATTTTAAATCCATAACATTTGTTGTGCATATCGAGGTAAGTCAACCTTCAAGCACTGCATCCACTAGCTTATCTACCAGTAGATGATTACAGACTTTTATTGCACTAGAAAATACTGTGCTAACTAAATTTACAGCAAGAACACATGCAGAATTGCAAAAGGCCCTAAGGGAAAAGGGGAGGGGCTAGTCTTATTTTGTGTTAGTAAACACAGTGATTTTAGTATATTAGAAAAGTCATTTTCAGAAAAAGTCTAAATTTTAAATATATTCATTTTTCTTCTAAAGGAGAAGATAAAGTGAAAGCTGTAAAAACCATCTCCTGAGTGGCATGTGAAAGAAAACTTGATTCATAGTAAAGCCTCTGAAAATATTATTTAAAGTTGAGAGATGAGTACAAAAGTGGGTGTGATATATTCTAAGGACTGGGTGTTGTCACACTAATAGTATCAATGACATTCTATCTGATCAAGTGATATTGGGCTCCATGTGCTTATGTGGTGTTTAATATCTTTGATCATGGGCAAAATTTATCCAAAAATACAGTTCAGCTCCCGTTTTAGAAAGCAACCCCATTAAACAACTATTTAAAAATCTAATCCAAGCAAATGAAAAAATACTGCTTTCTGAGGCACTCTTCTTTTGGAGATAATTTATGGAATACATTTTATCACTTTATAGAACAAATCTCATTACCTCCAAACTGGATGAGAAATTTGGAAAAGACTCTATTTCAAAGTTGCTGATGCCTGTCAGGAATCCCAGTGTTCATTTCATTAAAATATATATTAAATTATGAAGCACATGAGTATTTAGCATCCACCCCCACTCCTGTAGCTGGTGATTTGCATGCAGCAGATGCCACCTAATAATCAACGGACCCAATGAGTTTTAACCAGAATTCACAGTCATCTGAAAGATGGTCCATAATGTCACTGATTAAAATGTTCCTTTGTGTTCCTGGTCTAATGAGCTTGTGATGACCCCTCTAGCGAGCTGCCCTATTGATTGGAGGGTATTTGGAACACTGAAACTGCAACTCATAAAATTATGAACATACATCTATAACTTCTTTATGACTATTAACATTGCTGAAGTAAACAGAAACACACACACACACACACACACACACACACACACGCACACATTTTTCTAGGCACCTCAGTTGACCAGCAAATATGTATGAATGTATGAATGTATTATTTCAATGATGATTTAAGTAGTAGCAATCCTGAATGTTCTCTAGAGTGGATGGTGATTTGTAAATATATTATGGAATATTATTTTCAATGTGTCTATCAAAACACCTTTTGCTTTTGTTGAAAATAAAAAGTTTTGTAAAAATTATTGCAAAGAGGGCCTGGAGAGATGGCTCCATAGTTAAGAACACTGGCTGCTTTTGCAGATGCCTCAAGTTCAATTCTCAGCACCTACGTGGTAGCTAACAACCATCTATAACTCTAGTTCCAGGACATCTGATACCCTCTGATCTCTGCAGCATTGCACAACACAGGTGCACTTATAGACTTGCAGGCAGTACACTTATACACATAAAATAATTTTAAAAAATCATTGTAAAAAGTATATTTAGTGGCACTCATGGATTTATAATAAACTAGATCAGCAATAAACTATAATTCAGAAATATATAAATTCGAAATTTTATTTTACTAAGAATATTAACCAGAATGTATTTTATACAAGGTAAAGTACTTAAGCTGTGGCTACAGAAACTATATATATACATATTATATATATATCCTGTTCTCAATAAATGACAACCTAGGAGTTGACATATATAAGATTTTTTAAATTTTTTAAGCAATTTTTATCAGGATAATTACTGGTATTATAATTGTGATTTAAATTTTATTTTGTTTAATATGAACTAAAGCTAAATAAAAAAGATTAGAAAACAGTTTGATACCAATATTAAAATTATTAAGAACAAAGGAATTTCTTCATCTAAGAAATTCATCATTGTATTTGCGGTATAACAATAACATTATTTATTTTTGAGGCAGGGCCTCCCTGCAGCCCTACCAGCCTGGAACACATTATGTAAACTAGACTGGTCTCAGTCTCACAGAGATCTGTCTGCCTTTGTCTCTGGATTCTGGGACTAATGAACTGTTGCTACTATGCCTGGCTAATAATCACATTATTTTGAAGGCATGTTCTTTCCTAGAAATGTTTTCTTCAGAAAAATATTAAATATAATTTGGCATTTTAAAAAAAATTTTAATTTTTATTTATTTCCATACGTGTATGAATGTATTGTCTGCATGCAAGTCTGTGCACCCGTGACGTGCAACGCCGCGGAGGTCAGAAGAGGGTGTCGGGACTCCCCTGGAAGTGGAGTTCTCCTGGAATTGGAGTTTCAGACGGTTCTTGGCCGCCATGTGGGTGCTGGGGATCGAACCCGGGTCCTCTGCAAGAGCAGTCGGCGCTCTTAACCGCTAGGCCATCTCTCTAGCCCATAATTTGGCATTTTTGAGGCTACATACCTGTTTGATTTATTTACTACCCATTCTGATAATTGACGAAACACAGTATTAATTTTTGAAATATTTCAAGGAGCTTCATGACAAAAGATGCATATTCTTAAATATAAATAGCTTTCATAAGAAATAAAAAATAAGTATAAGAAAAGTCTAAGCAAAAATATATACGTGCAGTAACAAGTGCATTTTTTGAGTAGGCAAAGTACGCTTAACAAGGAAATGTCAGTGAGTTTTTTAGGAAAAGAAAGAGTTCTTTTAGCGCCGCTAAGATCTTCTGTTGAGAATCCAAAAGTAGAGAGAAAGGTCACAGCAAAAGTTTTGTTAAGTGTGAAACCCACACCTGCAAAATGATCAGAAAACCAGAGCTCTTGGTCCTTACCAACAAGCTTGGGAAAATGGGCTTTGTAACAGGAGTGCTTCTTGACCAAAGGACTGAACGTGTGCAGCAGAGCCCATCCCTCTGTAGCAAGGGTGCTCCATGAACTACATACATGGAATGGGGAAAAGTGCACAAAACTTTCCTGATGACACTAGAAAGGACTGACTTCTCACATCAATTAAAGAGCCTGTCATCTATGGCAGCATTAAACCGAGGTCTTTATAGAAGATGAAGTCATGATAATTCTTCGTTCTCAATGAATCATGTAAGAAACCAATATGATCAGTCCTATTTCTACAGGGAACATTGAAAAGAAGTGAAGACAGAAAGGCGGGAGGGGAAGAACACAGCCAGCTAGCCTGGCATGGTGGGCAATTGAATGAGGCCCTTCAGAGTCTAAGAGGTGGGAATTACCAGCTTGGGACAATCCTACCCATTGTGCTGTGAGTAGAAATCAGTTTATTTCCTAAGAATACTTTCTTTGCCTCTGTCTCCATATTTTTCTATACCAAATTTTTCTAAAGCTTAATTATTTTCTTCATTTTCAATTTGGCAACATCATTCCACATTGGTGTGCTATGAAAAGAGGTAATTGAAAATAATTATATCAAGTGCTTTATAAGTTACACTACTAAAATATGTGCTATTTCCAATGTTAAGGCCAAACAATAATTTCCTCATGAATTTTATTTTTATTTTTATATTTTTGAGACAGTGTCTCTTTGTAGCCCCAACTGGCCTGGAACTCACTATGTATGCCATGTTAGCCTTGATCTTATAGAGATCCACATGCCTCTGCCTCCTAAGTACTGAGATTAAAAGTGTGCACCTCCAGACCCAGCTTCTAGATTCTATAGTTAATTTTTAATGTTTATTTCATAGATTATCTTTTCCATGAAACTATATTGGAATGTCGTATATGACACTAAAATACATTTTAACTACTGTGGTAGTTTGAATGAGAATGTCCCCTACAGGCTTTAAGTATTCAGACATTTTTCCCCATTTGGTGGCGCTGTTTAGGGATGTCTTAGAAGGTGTGGCCATGCTGGAAGAAGTATGTGGGGGGGGGGGTTAGAGAGCTTAACAAACCTTGCCAGTCTCCAGAGGCTCTCTCTCCACTTCCCGTGCTCATGGGAGGATGTGAACTTTGGCTTTCTGCTCCAGCCATGCCTCTCCACCACAATGGACTCTAATTCCCTGGAACTGTCAATCCGAAAGCTCAGATAAACTCTTCCTTTTATATGTTCCTTTGGTCATGGTAGTTTTATCACAGCAACAGAAAAGTGACTAATACAACTACCAACGTCTTGACAGAGTAATTTCTGGACAAAGCTCCCTACTTCAGCATGTCATTTCACAAACTTGCATAGAGGTTTTTAATGCTGTCTCCCAGTGGAATTTGGCTACATGATAATGTAGAATTAGCACACTTGGAGGTAAAGTTTTGCCATCAAATGCTCTGTTTTTTATCTTGTACAAACCCTTTAACTTGTGCTTCATCACTTGTAAGAAGGCATTGATACTCATTTATTTTTGTGGGGTAACTTAGTATTTGTGAGTGTGTGTGTGGTGTGTATGTGTGTGTGTGTGTGTGTGTGTGTGTGTGTGTGTGTCATAGTCTCTATGTGGGGGTCAGAGGGCAACTTGTGGGAATTGGTTCTGTCCTTCAGCCATGGAATCCCAGGGATCAAACTCAGGTTGTCAGGCTTGGAGGCAAGCACTTTTAGCAGCTGAGCCATCATGTCAGCTCAGATAATAATAGAATCTTACACTAGTAAGATTTTATTTTGCTCTAATTCCCTTTGGACTGCTTACAATACTGTAATGGGATAATGCAGAATGTGGAAGAGTAAATAAACTATGTGGCTTTCATTTTGTCTTCAGCATAGCCTCTCAATTGACCAGTATTTATTCCTCTCTACCATCCCAAGTATTTCTTAAGGGAACATAGTGCCCATAGATCAGTTAATTAAATTATGCCATAAATTATTTCCATTATGAATTATTTGAAATGTCAGATTTGTGAAAATGATATGTTTCAGAGTTTTGGAAGCAATTTGTGTTAGACCTCTTAAAGTATTGCAATATTTGCATTCAAACTGATTGAGATGACATTCAATTCAATGTATTCAAAGATTGAGATGACACTGGGCAACATTTTTAGACAGTAAGAGTCTTATTTACAGAGATGAAACTATAATCCTTCATCGGGTTCTTTATAAAAACAAAATTTATCAACAGGGTAACTTTAGCTCATGGTTGTTGAAGTCTTGATTTTCCTATCTTCCAGTTTTAATGTGAGTGTCCTAGAGTCTCATTAACAAAGGGAACATTCTCAGTGATTGTCCCTTTTCTCCTTAATGAAGCTTTCTAAATCTCAGCAGTCAAAGGTTTGCTATTTTAGTAGGATTTTATTTTTAATGCTGGAGGAAAATTAAAGTTAGACTGAACAATTTTAATTTTTCCCTGCCATACTTAAGAGGGACAATGAAGCTAGCAAGCAGAGGAAATCAGGGGAGCTTTGGAAAGCATACTACTCATTCAAAAGAAGGACATGCTTCTGTAACTACTGGAAATCTTTGCGGTGGTGAGCATAGAAGCCTTTGCATTGCAGACTGAACACTTGTCATATTTCTTACTGTCTTTTTAAAGGTTTTAAAACCGGTAAAACTGCCTTCTTTAATTGACTAATAGACATAGGAACTGTGAAAAGGATTATTCTCTGTTCAGAACCAAATATAATACTAAAGTCCTTAAGATATGCACTTAAGCAAAATATATCAATACAGGAGCTCTGACATCAGCAATGGATTATTCTACCAGGGAGATGTTGGCCAGGGGATCCAAGGCTCCACAAAAGGTAAAGGCTCTTGCCTCTAAACTGGGATACCTACAAGAAGAGAGGCGATAAGGCCCTGCTGCCGAAGACCTGACGTTAACATGGGAAAGATGTATTGAGACCACACATGCAAGTGTACAGATGGCCTCTGGAACACCAGAGAATGTTACCAAAGGCCACTAAACCAATAAAGCAAATATGGGTCTCTTTGAGTCAAGCAAGACTCCACCGTCAGCACTAGCTACACCTCACCTGCCTGGAAATACTGTGCAGCAGAGGCAGCCATATGCCTGTATATCCCAAATCTAATTGGCTATTGGCTCTCTCCTTGGAGGAATAACCCACGGGCCACAAGCTTACATCCTCTACAGTTTAGGAGATGTTATAAGCCACAGTAAGACCCTGTCATATTTAACAGGAAAAAATGTAATTCATGGATTAACATGTCATCCAAACATATGTGTCTATACCAAAGTAACCTACCATAACTATTAGTGCTGTTTAAATACCTATATATCTAATTGCTTGTGCTTCATTAGTAGGATTGAAAGGTTATTCCTGGACAAACTGTCAGCCCATGAAAGGAAACAGCCAGAATTGACCAGAGTCCAAGACAACAGCTCCACAGAGAGTGGACTGTTTTGCTTCTCATCCACATGTGCCCTTTTTCTAAGCCTAGGGAACAATCTGCGGAAGAGGGGGCATGGTAGAATGTAAGGGCTGCGATTGGGGTGAATGGTGAAACTACAGCAATGTAGTCTGGACACTCATTTGATCAACTTGATTGAACATACAACCCCTCACCCCCCGCTGGAAGGTGGGGCTGTGGGGGTTTGGGCACAACAGCCTGCAAATTGGTTTTACATGAAGGATGCTTGTACTCATGGATTATCACTTATAGCTAAAAAATGAAAAAAAAAACTGAGAGAAAGTTGCAGGACAGTTATGGCAGAATGCATGATCTGGGATGGGGGGGGGGGGGGGGGGAAGGGAAAGGGAAATATGCCTGAACTGAATTGGAAAATGATGTATGAAATGCACAAAACATCAATAAAAAATGTTAAACAACAACAAAAAAGTTGATCTTTCATTGTCACTGAAATTTGCTTTTTGTGTGTGAATAATGTGTATGTGACCTGCGCGCGCACGTGCGCGCATGTGTGTGTGTGTGTGTGTGTGTGTGTGTGTGTGTGCATGTGCAGTGGCACATGTGTGGAGGTCTGGTTTTATGTAGGTCCTTGGAATTTGAACTCAGATTCTACCACTTTTGTGGCAACCGCTTTACCCACTGGGCCAACTCCCTGATCTTATGTAGAATTAAAAAAAAAAAAACACTTAAAATTTTTAATCCCAGCACTCAGGAGGCAGAGGCAGGCAGATCTCTGTGAGCTCAAGGCAACCTGATCTACAGAGGGAGTTCCAGGACAGCTAGAGCTCCAGGGAGACCCTGTCTCAAAAAAAAAAAAAGCCTTAAATTCAGATAATCTTGCTTCTCACTGCATTCAGAATGCAATTTATCTGTTAGTTTTAAACGGATAGGAATGTTCCTTAGGTGTGCCCAAATAAGTCAAACAATGGGAATTTTAAAATGAAAGTGAAAAGGAAACAATTTTCCTCATGTTATCAATGTAGAAATTGTTTGAATGATATGGGACTAAAGATGAAATGACTTATAATTGAATATTCAACAGTAAGGGAACATATATATATATATATATATATATATATGCATCTCAAAGTGTCTTAGCTACATACTCGCATAACGTGTTACAGTGAACCCACCAAAGCTGATGAGGAACAATGGAGACAGCCCTGGATTTGGAGTTAGAAATGCCTCCTTGATTTGTCAGCCTTGAAAAATTATATTTATATGACCAGAAGCAAACTACAGGTTTCCTTGAATGCTATTTTTAAAGGGGGGCTAAATTATCTTAGAATTAAATGATTCAGTTGACAAATGTATTTGGAAGAAAACACATCATAAAACTGGCCACTGTTATTGTGTTTATATCAGGCACAGACCTGGCTTTGTTAATTTCTCTGACACATGCTCATGGGTATCTCTCTAATCAGTCCTCCATCTGACGCAGCTGCCTTAACTGGTCTCCACAATGTGGACTGGTCCCACGCTCCCTCCCAGTTCTTATCACTGTACACCCTGGTGCTCTGGACACTCACATCAGTTCACTTCTCTGTGGTCAAGATTTCTGTTTATCTTAGCTAACTTTTCAGTTCTGTCTAAAATACTTCCCATTCCAGCTATTTTCTTTTAGCTTTTGGATTTAATCTCTTCTGTCTTTGTCAAATTCCCAGAACAATCATAAGCTGCTACCATCAGTGACATTTATATTTCTATTCCTTGGGGTAGATTAGGAGCACTTTGTGGAAAGCTTGATGTTTTCCATATTTTAGTACACGCTGAAAGATCTATCACTACTAGTATAAGAAAGTAAGTATGGATTATGACAACTGAGATTTTATTTTTTTATTTTTGTATGTGTATGAATGTACTGTCTGCACATAGGTCTGTGCACCTGTGTCGTGCAATGCCGTGGAGGTCAGAAGAGGGTCTTGGATTCCCTGAAACTGGAGTTCTCCTGGAACTGGAGTTACAGACGGTTCTCAGCCGCCATGTGGGTGCTGGGGATGGAACCTGGGTCCTCTGCAAGAGCAGTCGGTGCTCTTAACCGCTAGGCTATCTCTCCCACCCCAACAACTGAGATTTTAAAATGCAATGATGGACTCAATACCTAAATAAGTAGACAAACTGTATACATGTTTCATTTACTAGCATAGTGCTAAATATCCATTATATAAAATTAAAATGAAACATTGTACCTTGTTATGCAGACAAAGGGAAGTATAAGGAGGAAAAAGATGGAAATCGTATAATCTTAGCTTCTCTATTTTATCAGAAAATGCATGGAATTTCCACTTTTAGTAAGTGGAAAATTATTATTAAATGCCAATGAAAAGAATTTTTTTACGGTATCTGCTGTATGTCTTTTGGAATTTACACATACTCCCCTCACGGATGACACAGGGTCAATTTCTGGCAGTCTGAAGAATATACACCCTTCAAGATCGAAGGTTGAAATGATGCAGTGATTAGACCAATTTGAAAGAAGTAGAAAGGAGAAAATAGCATATGTCTAGCAAACTATTTCTATGGAAGGCTGAAGAGTTTTGGAACACCACGAATGAGCCACAGACAATATGTAACTGAATAAACAATACTGTTTCCAGTAAAAGTTTATTAATCAAACAGACTGTGGGGATATTTGATCATGCTGAACTGTACTAGCTCCAGCCTTAGGTTATCAGATATACATAACTGGCATTATTATCATTACCTTGAAATCCTTTTCTCAAGTGAACCATTTTATGAAACATAGATTATTAAAAAGTACCACAAATAAGCTGATAAATACAATTTGGGAAACCTTAAAAAGAAATAAGAAGCTATTTGAGATAGATAAATTTTCTTCACTAACTGCTCCACAGAATCAAATATTTGGAATCATTAACAAGGTAAATTATGCGTCACTGAAATTGTATGAACTTTGAAATGTTAATGGATATTTTGAGAACAAAAGTGTTCTACTGTCACACAAATTTGCATAATCTTGGATCAAATAATAGGTTACTAGTAATAGTAGTAAAAATGTCAGGGCTCCTTTATGAATCACTCCGATATGAATCATATCAAGGTTCATCTCCAACCTTTATTTGAGAGATGTGTTTATCTATACATGAAATGAGAAGCAACGTGTGCCTATGTCGCTTGGTGGGTAAGTGGCAAACCCTGCTTTAAAATATAATTTTTACCAGATCATTGAGTTCTTAGCTGCTGAGAGTTACATGTTGTCTCTCAAATGAACTTTTGAAAATACTCAGTCTCAGTGTTCTAATGCGCAGTATTTCCAAAAGATCTTAAAAGAGTTATAGTTTCTCCAATTTACATGGACATAAAATTATTTGAAACTATTACTAAGATTTTCACAAGAGATGACAAAGGAACATGCTGTGGGAGTTTGTATTATAACAGAGATTTGTCTGGGGAAATTTAGACTCACTCCTGAATTTAAATAGTTTAAATCAGAATAAAATTGAGAGAGGTCAAGGAACGCAAAGGCTTGAAACATACCTTCCATATATGATACTGACTGTCAGGCAACTTAGTGGCATCTCCCTGTTGCTCAAACCATGCAAATTTTTGTATGCTCTATATCCATTTGCACACTCCATTTCTGCCATCTAGTGCGAGGCGGGAATTTATTGAGTGACAAAACAACAAACCTCTTCCCCACATGGGTCCTAGTTTTTTAAAAATCACCAAAATTTAGTGTAAGAGCACATAATGTAACTTCTCTACTACTTGCTAATGTAAAGTGGTCTCAGTAAAAAAAAAGTATAATCTGTATTTTTTTCTTTTATTTTAACCCAGATAAGTTGATTTAATTACAGAAGTTTTAAGTTTTACACATCTATCCTCATTTGATCAGAGCCCTTGCAAACTTAGTTTGTTTCACAAATTATATTCAATAGGAATCAAAGATGGATTTTCGATGTACCAGTATTTTATTGTTCTTGTCTACTTGTTAACTCTGGGTTGCCATGGTGATAAGTGCTGATATCACATTTCTATAGACAATTGGCTGAAATAAATCTTTGTATACAACATATTTATTGGAAAAGAAGATGCAAATGAGCTTGAATTTTCTTATTAAATCCGAAGGTAGTAAAATGTGGCAAAGAGGCCACAAGAAAGTGATATATTAATATTACTTTTGCAAATAATGAGCTGTGACTTTATGGTGTTTCCAACTAAGTTTTTGTTAGTCTTTGTTTTACCATTTCTGAAACAAAGGGTTCAACCAGCTAAAAGTTCTTTTATAAAACTAAATTTCTGTGGTCAGCTCTTTGAGATACAATCCTAAGCCAAGAAACAATTGGTAGAGAAATTAATTCATAACTCAAATGAAAATAATATTTAATAAAATAAAAACGTTTTATATGTTGTGTGTATATGTGTGCATGTTTGCCTGTGTGTGGTATGCATGAAGGGGTCTCAAGTTGGTTGACATCAAGAGGTTTGCTCAGTTTTTCTCAGCTTTGTTCACCAGGCTGGTTCTCTCTGTTCGCCTGGACCTTGCCCATATGGCTAGTCTTGGTAACCACCTTGCTCCGGGATGCCAGTCTCTGCCTTCTGAGTGCTGCAGTTTCAGGAGGGCCACTACGCAGGCCAGCATTTATGAGGACTGAGGTCTGAAATCCAGTCCTCAAGCAAACTCACTATGAAGCTGAGGATCACGTTTACCTCTTGATCTCCTGCCTCTACGTCCCAGATGATGGGGTCATAGATGTGTACCATCAGCCCTGTTTTAATATGAATAGTCATAGCTGCTAATTATACATTGACATGCATTACTATAATTTTCAAATCCCTGGTTCTGTTTATTCTTCAGGAGGTAATGTGATATTGGTTTAATTCCATAGAGAGAACAATCAGAGTTTGCTTCAAGGCCATGTGGCACAATATAGAGAACATAGTTTAATTCAGTGCCTTTATGCTTTTCAGAAAACTTTTTACCACCATAAAATAAGGTCATCTGAAATCATTTTAAGGACTCGAATAGCTTTCCTTATCCTTTTCCTATTTTATTCATTCTTTCCAGGATGTCATTAAACCCTTAGGAAGATAACTCATTCTGATGTGCTATATGGCAGACTAGACAAGATCAACAATACAGGTGCATTGGACTGAAATTACTGATGCTAATTAGGAGTGATGACCAATTCCAAAGTATAGAATCTAAAATAAGCTGGTCTCCAATAATATTGTTATTGTTTGAGACAGCAAACCCAGGGATAATTTCAAGTTACTCTTGTCTCAAACCTTTCCATGAAAGCTTGACAAAACAAAAATAAAAAAATACATGGACATGTTTCCCTTGTCTTGTCTTTCATAAAATATACTATTACTTGACATATAAATCAATGAATAGGCTCACTGGTTTAGAGCACTGGCTACTCTTGCAGAGGACCCGGGTTTGATTCCTACATAGTAACTCCAGGTTCGGGGAAATCTGATGTCCTCTTCTGACCTCTGTGGCTATTGAATGACATGGGTGTGCTAACACACATCCAGTCACTACATTCATACACATTAAAAAATGAATAAATATATCAAGGCATAGGAAAACAAAATGAAAAATTTAAAAATGTGGTCAATAAAAATAAAAGACTCATCCAATTTGGAAGTAGAAACCTCTCATATAAGGTAAGAACATTTCTGCTTCCCTCTTCAAAACACAATGGGGAGACACACACACACACATTCAGTCACATAAACACAGGCACACATACCTATACATACAACGTATACATATACACAAACATACATGTGTATATATACATATACAAACATAACATGGATGCACACACAAACATACACAGAAACCTTCACACACACATGCACATAAACACACATATAGACATAAACACAAAATACCATATATACACACATACCCACATATATACATACAAATCAACATTTATAGGGAGCAATTTCAATAAAAATTACATGAACCGTGTACATTAAGCTATAAAATTTGTCCAACATACATAGACTTGAAAGGAAATAAAATATATGAAAGAGAATAATATGCTTATTAATATTATGCATTTTGGTAAGTGAAAACATGAATATAGGAAAGAATTTAATATGTCCAACTGAAATTTGTGCTGTTGTTGGATGAGTAGGAAATGGACAGCAATATCTGAAAACATCCTAAGTCTGACCTCAGGGAGTCGCTAAGAGTCACAGGCTCTGCTGATCTCAGATGTGGATGTCAATCAAATACCAGCTTACCCATGTACATAGGACACAGAACCCCAGTCACAAATCTCCAGAGTCAAACTAACTCCAGTTATCAACATTAATAGCAGTATCTTCCAGTAAGGAGGGTGGCAATAAATCCTGGTGGGTGGATATAAGAAACTGCCATACTAATATGTACTTGCATATTAGGTGACTATACTCAGAAACAAGAATCAAGAGATGAATTCTGAATCCAAAGCAGTTATTTTACAGATTTAAAAATTATTTGTTTATATAACTATTCTCTTCTTTTGGGAAATTCTGAAAACAAAAACTTATTTAGAAAAAAAAATGATCTCTTCTCTAAACCTAATATAGTTTGTGAAATTAAAAAAAAAATGCCAAATATGGGCTGGAGAGATGGCTCATCAGTTAGGAGCACTGTCTGTTCTTCCAGAAGATCCAAGTTCAATTCTCAGCACCAACATGGTGGTTTATCAACTTTTGTAACTCCAGCTCCAGGGAATCTGACACCCTCTTCTGGTTTCTGTGGGTACTGCACAACATGGGTGCAGGCAAAACACTCAAAATAAAAATAAATTACTATAAGTATTTTTAAAAATACCAGCCAGGCGTGGTGGCGCATGCCTTCAATCCTAGCACTTGGGAGGCAGAGGCAGGCGGATCCTTGTGAGTTCAAGACTAGCCTGGTCTACAGAGTGAGTTCCAGGACAGCTGGAGCTACAGGGAGACCCTGTCTTGAAAAGACCAAAAAAACAAAATAAAACAAAAAATAAAATGGATTTTAATAAGAATAAATGGTACAATGATTTAAATGAAATAAACTTGTAATCTCTGGAGAGTAGAGTGTCCCTAATTATTTACTGAGACAGAATTCCTTGGAGAGAACATTCCTAAGACATTCCTGTAGGCTCATTTTGCCGTTCCTTCACAAATCCAGTTCTCAGTTCCCCTAAATACATTAATTTTCATTTCTTTTCCATACTGAAAAAATAATCAAAGTATGAATAAATCTCTATCTAATTTCAAAAATTCTTCCCATTCAAGTATTTTAAAGGGTGGAATGTCATAATACTGGCCATTAATGATGGGGGTGCTGGTTAATGATATGATAGAGCTGAAAATCCAATCTCCTTGTGAATATACCCATTTAAAAGCAAGCGAGTTCTAAATCTAAACTGATAGCTTTGGGAACCCACTTTGAGTGTTGAATCTCTTTCTCCTCTGATTCATTCCTCAGGATTTAAATACTAAGCACAAAACTCAGGGGTAAAAACTATAGAGAAAATGTCTACACATCTTGCAAACATAAAAACACAAGGTCTTAACTTCCTCTGGCCAGTGGTGGAGGAAAGCACAATAGTCACTCCAAACAGGGAAGAGTAGACCTAGGACTAATTTGAATCCTGACTGGGGGTGTTGGGCATTGACTATCGAGATTCACTTCAAAGGAAATCAGGCTGTGCAGAAGCTTGAATAAGAGATCTTTCAGCTGCATGTAGTATAACCTTCAGTGTATGACCTAAAACTGAATCGGTACAAGTTTTAAAGTATAGAAAAATATCCACAAAGGCTAAATCCAGTCTAGTCAGAGTTATAAAAAATACTGAGCAAAATAAGAAATTATCTCTCCTTTAGAAAATTCAGAATGAGATAGCTAAGTGCAGAGCCAAAGCTGACAGACCTTATATTTCTAATGAATGTTTTTATGTATGTTATTACATAGTCTATTATAATTTATTATTTATACACTTTATTTCTTATGAAGTAGGTTCTGTTTTCATACTGGCTGAGTATATGTGAAAACAAAAGATGAGAGAACCTGGTATACAGTGACCTTTATATTAATACAATAGTACCAGGACCCTGGGGATTTTAGAGTTTTGCAAAAGCGTAGGGAGGCAAAGATGTCCTAAACCTGTGTTAGAAACTGGAAAAATTCCCCACAACCTTTACAAAGAGTCTTGCTCTTTACATCAGGACACATGTGTGGATCAATTTGCATGTGGAATTACTGATCAGAAAAACCAGAAGTGTGACAAGATGTGTTACAAACCAGAGAGAGAGAGAGAGAGAGAGAGAGAGAGAGAGAGAGAGAGAGAGAATTTGAAAATGGATGTTCATTAGGGAATAGTAAATGCTATTTTGAGCTGCCTGAGGGTCGCCCTATCGAAACCTGGAGAAATTGAAATAGAACCAGAAACCAAATCATTTAAAGGCAATCTCGCCAGGCGTGGTGGCGCATGCCTTTAATCCTAGCACTCAGGAGGCAGAGGCAGGTGGATCTTTGTGAGTTCAAGGCCAGCTTAGTCTACAGAGCTAGTTCCAGGACAGCTGGGGTTACAGGAAGACCCTGTCTTGAAAAGGCCCGCCCCCCAAAAAAAAAAAAAAAATAATGGCAATCTCATTAATCTTTGTACTTTTATATGTTATTATGATCTAACCCATTATTCCATTGACAGAAAGAAATTGTGAATCTCTTCCATGATTGTGAAGCTTGGTAACAAAAGAAGAAATAAAAGCAGAGAAACACTGTCTTTAGTTTCAAGGTGTCCACTCTGGAGGAAAAGTAGGTTATAGTGGAAGAATAAAGTGGCTCTGTATTAAAACAGGGTGGCAGAGTAGTGTGTGGGTAGGCTGCCTGGGAAGGGTTCCTATCTTTTTCATTTTTCAACTGTGTGATCTGGGCAAGTTAACTTCAGTTTTCTGTTAAAGAATACTAATAAGAGTATCAATGTCATGGTGGTATCTTGAAGTGAAATATGTGATTATGCACATAAAACTGTTAATAGTTTCTGATTGTGACTACTGTTTTTGTACTGATGGACTCAGCATAGTGAAGGGCATATTAAGACCTCTATCAGAATCCTGTCTGAAGCCAGACAATAAGGGGTTTTCAGATGATCTGATATTTACATGGAGTCTGAAAGTTGTCTAGCAGCTGGAGAAAATAGGCCTTAGTCAAGTGAACGATGGCGAACAAGTGATCCGCACAGTGACATGGTGTAAGCAAACTCCCAGAAGAATCGCTGAGAGAGAGGTATTGAGAGAGGCTGATGAGTAGACTCTGGACTCTCCAAGGAAGTTGAATTTTACCCTGAAAACTGTCCTGAATATGTTTATCCTGCTCCATGTCAGTTTTCTTGATTTTTAAAAAATTTTGTAGTAGTACCCTTTTCCCCATCATTAATTTTTTTCACTTTCTTTTATATCCCATTGTTTATTTGCACATGAAATAATCTTACTTTAAAATCCCGTTTCAGTAAGTTATTTCTAGTTTAAACTTACACCAGAATTTTATTTCCTCCTATTCCTCAGGAACAAAAAAGCATGAATCTTGAATGTTGTAGTCCAGTCTCTCCACTCTCATGTACATCAACACGTATATCCAAATTCACTTCTCTCTTACTTCTAGCTTTTTTGTCCGATCCTGATTCTGGTAATTCCTACCTCCTTCCTGTCTTTTCAGATCATACTCCTCTCAATCTCTTATTTTGTTCTCACAGTTTCCTTTCTAGAATTTTTATCTCCACAGTTCAATTTCAATTACTCTTTGAAAGACAAGCTCAACTTTGACCATCCTCTAAGAAAAAGGTTTTATTTTACCAAACCTCATACATGCTAATAAGCTTCTGACACCATAGTCCCTTAGGAAATATATGAGTACTGCATAGTCATAAACCCAACTTATATTGCTTTTTAAAAAATAGTATATTGATGCCGGGCGTGGTGGCGCACGCCTTTAATCCTAGCACTCGGGAGGCAGAGGCAGGTGGATCTTTGTGAGTTCAAGGCCAGCCTGGTCTACAGAGTGAGCCCCAGGCCAGCGGGGGCTACAGGAGACCCTGTTTCAGAAAGACAAAAAAATAGTATATTGGTATATAGTTGAGACTGGCCTCTCGAGCTCGTGATCTTCCTGCCCCAGCCTCCCAAATGTTGACATCACACGTGTGCATGGCCATGCTCAGGTACATGAACTCAAGTTTTGACTATTTTTCTTCCCATTTCATCTCCACATCAGTCAGGCCGTCCCTGGGAGCACTGTTAACTTCTATATGCCCTCATATCCAACATAAGTGTGTCTACAGTGTCTTGAATATTAAACAGCACAACAAATGCTCAGGGATTAATATCTTATATGTGAAGAATATCTATTACAAACTCCTCAGTCATATATCAGGAGCATTATAAGAAAGTTCTACCAATTTCTGAACATTAGTTACTTGTTCTTTGCAAGGTGACTTGGAAGACAATGGAGATGACAGATTATGAGAAATACAAACTTGGGTATATAGCTCACATGAACAAGTAGAACATTTTAAAAAGGCATTAAATTTCTTCATTTGCAATGCTTTTTATGTTGAAGATCCATTATAAAATTTAGGTAAAGCTATAGAAAAAGTCAGAAGATAGAGAAAATATCTGGGTATCAGAGATTAAAGGAGAACAACATCATCATTCAACTCTTAAATGTTCTAGTCATGATCTTAATGACTGCACATCAATTATATTATATTAAATATTTTCTACATTTCTTTGCATGGCAACTAACAATTACAATGGCTATTTATGGCATTAATACTGTGGCTCAAATTTTACATTCCACTGAAGAATTTGCTCTTTGAATCCAGATGTATCTGATTTTGTACTCCCCAAGAAATCAAATAGATTTAATTGCTAGAAAGGTAGTATTCAGAAGTAGGTAAAATAATTTGATGACTTTAAAGAAGTTACTTAAACTTTCTTGGTCTTTCTTACAGCCTATTCTTGATAATATCTCCAAATCTTCATGTGACCACACTTTTGTAATAAGGTGGTATCTATATTTAAAAATCTCTTGGCACAAACAAGGTGCAGGAGCTGTGTTTTTAGGGAAGGATGTAGTAAGGTTTAGATTATGTTAGGGATATACCTGGAAGAAGTGCAAGAATGATCAATTTGTTCCTATGGAGTTGAGTTGTTTGACATAGTAACAAAGTCATCTTTTTGATCAGGTCAATCTAATAAGAAGAGAGAAAACTACAGCATTTTTGTGGTAGATTGACTCTAAGTTGATCTAATCAGACCATTTTTCTCTTATGTATTAAATGATGATTGGCAAATTATATAAATCTCAAATTTTTTTCTCATGTGAATTTTGGGTTGAGGTGAGCATTGGTTCCAGAACATTGTACTCTAGAAGTAGGTTCATGTTAGAATGGCGTGATGCAGATTCTGGCCATGGCCTTACAAGCTAATGTGTAAGGTACTGTACTTCTAAGTAAAAATGGCTAATGTCAAAGTACATATTATATTTTAGAGACCATAAGGTTATGTCATGTCAATATGTGACTGTTATTTGCTGTCAATGATACTTTTTCTAGACTCTTTGGACTTTTTTTTTTTTTTTTTGAGACAGAGTCTCAATATGTAGAACTAACTGGCCTGGGACTCTCTTCATAGCTCAAGCTGTACTTGAACTCACAGGGATTTGCCTGCCTCTGTCTCCCAAGTGTTAGGATTAAAGGCATGGGCTACTGCATTAGCCCTAGCTTTTATTTCTTAATGTTGAACAAAAAGATTTTATAATACATAAAATATTAAGTCTAGAACAATATTTATGTTTAAGGAAGTTGATATAAATTTTTCCTTATATTTAAAGAACTGTAATGAAAAGGGTTAAATATTCCCTTATAAAGTAGAGCTGGTTTAAACCCTGACCCAGAATACACTAAACACAATAAAAGAACAATTCAGAAAATTCTCTAATGATTATCAGTTAAAACCTTCAGCCACATATTAACTGCTACAGAGAGAAGTTAGTTTTGGTCCAAAAAGTGAATATTTTTCTCAAACATAAACAATCACACCAAAGACTAGCTGTATAACTTCTTTTACATATATTGCTTTGAGCACCTTATTATAGAACTTTGGTGAAACAGGAAACTTTTATATTAAACTTTCAGCATGACAGACATTCCAAGTCACAAACTGCCATTACAATAAACTAGGATGTTCTTGATATATTAATTCATGCCCTCTGGGATCATATGTGGCTTACTGGACATTCTAATTAAAACTAGCCATTAGAGAAAAGAGAATCCAAGAATAGATAAAAATGAACTGCTAGTTACTCAAAAACATGCATCAAAGAAAAAATAATACCATGTAGGTTAGAAAACTATGTTCTTTTTAAATGAACTATTATTTTAAAAAATTGGTTCTCTAGGAATTCCTTGAGTAAAATGTCTTCTGAAGAGAGACAGGACCCTGCTTTAAAACAAGTAGGCCCAATGCACTTTCTCCATATAAAGATCACAGCTTCGAGTGCATCTCCATCACATACATATTTCCATACACTAAACAATTATCCAAGACCATCAATAAATGGCTCCAAATACAGACCAATAAGACACAAAAATGCAGAAAATGTCATAATAATTGACAGACACATCCTATAAACAATTTTCCTCTCTAAAAGTATTTTGTGAAAACACAGAAGAAATGTTTAAGACTTAAGAGACATTAAGCATGTGTCAAAACCTTCTGAGAAAAAAGGTTACTGTGAAATAATGACGATAACCAACCATTCATCAACCACCGCACTACTTAAGCTGTTTAGAATCATGTTATTGAACATTTTCCAGTTTTGATTCGAAAATAACAATCTGGGAAGCATGTGATGGTAAAAATGGAAATTCAGTAAATATGGAGGGTAGTTCATACCTTAAATTCCTCCAAGATTTTGTAATTTTTTCCATGATATTCACAAAAGTTTTTCACTTCTTTACACTCGGGACAGCATCCATTGTGTTCCACTTTCGTACATTTCGGATGAATTTTAGGGCATTCTGGCTGGTCACAAACAGGTCCATCTAGAGCACAGACACACGGACAGTTGGAATGCCCTGGGAAAAACCGCTCTCCCAACTTGTATACAAAGCCGCTGTCATCCACACACCCTTTCCCTCGATAGTCATCAAAGATCAGATTGTCATTACTGGAGGCCTGGTCACCTTCATCAGCAGGATAGTCTTCATGACTGATGGCGGCAGAGGTGACCAATCCAGGGATGACCAATAGAAGTATGCAAGCTTCATGAATATGAAGAGCCATCCCCCTCCTCACAGACTTCTGGATGTGCTCCTAATATTAAATACACTCAGCTCCTTCCATGGGAATACAAGAGGGGTAGGCTGAAAATAAATATTTAAAAGATAATTGGACATATATAAAGAGAATATAGATGCATTTAAGCCCATGCTCTTAAATTGTTTGTTTGGGTTGAATTTGGATGACACTAAAAAGATACTAAGTTCATTCAACTGTCTATACTTCATTGTGAAGTTTGAAGAGCAGATCTTGGCATTAGATCTTTGCATTAGAAAAGGTCATTCATGGAATTATTTTACATAGGGACCTTCAGCTTGTAATTTCCCTTTGAGTTTCAGTGGCCTGACTTTGTTTATATTGCAAAAAGTGGTTGTAGTGAACCTTAAAAGGTGATTTCAAGTTTTACCCAGATATATGTATAGCTCAAGGATATTGTAACTCATAGCCCCTATTTTTCTTAGAACTGTCATCCAGTCATTTATTGAGTGTAGATATTGTAATCATCTGCATCCAAACAATAAATTAGTGTGAAATATTAATTTCTAAAACATAGAGAATTTTAAAAAGTTGAATGTAAAATTTAATTGATATGGAGCCATTATAAAGGCTTTCTTTCTTGTATATACCCATAATATGGATTTTGAAATATAGTAAGAATAATAGCATAAGAGAATAAGAGAAAGGAAATTTAAAATAAATAACGCAAGAGAATTCAATGTATTGAAAAGGATTCATCAAAAACAAATTTATTTTTTATTGTACACATATTTATTTTATTCAGGAGGTAAGCTCCTAGTGGGCAGGAAAGATATATCTATATATTTTTATAATAACACAGATATAATATTCATGAATATTATTTGAAATTAGTCACTTCCATAGAAAATAAATACTATTCATACTTTCTTAAAGATATTATTCCTTGAAACAAAAATATTTGCATTTGGGCAATTTGAACAATGATTCCAGCATAAAACTGTCTGTGGAACTTTATTCAAAAATAATGAAGCATTGTCCTTTACAAAATATCAACCTTGGTAATTGGATGGCAATTACTGATGTGAACTTTGAACTTTACTTGGTATTGTTGCTTGGTCTTATGTGTTGGTAGTGGTTGACTCTCCTTTAAATATTTACTGTAACTAACTTATGTAAAGGCTCTAGAGCAAGCAATAACTTCAGGGAGTAATAGATAAGGAAAAAATATGTATATTTCATTTGTCTATGTAAGTGCTATTGGCTTTACAACAATAACACTAAGACAGATATAGGATATTTGCAGATATATGTCATTTATTGTTTTTTTCCCAAATTATGTTAAAAACGGTGATAAGCTACTTCTTTTAAGCCTAACATAAATATATGGTAATATTAATAAGATGAAAATGGCATTAGGAAACTTCATGAACCTTTGGATTATATTTGCATTTTTGTTAGATATGCAAATTCTAGTAATAGTAAAATGGAAGGCAATATATTCATGCTCTCTCTTCAAAGAAAGCTCAAACTAGAATTCCTGTAGTATTCTCTGATATCAGAATTCATTTGGGGTAGATTCTTTTGGGTAATGATAAAGGAGATGGATTTCTCTTAAATATGTCAAAAATAATGAGTCATGACAGAACAAGAAAATGCAACCCTGTAATTCTACTTGAGGAGCTGAAAGCTCCCTTGACAAAGCATTTTTCCCTTCTACATTACTACAGAGACCACAAACATAGTAGAAGCTTCTGAAAAAGCATAAATATATTTTGCTAATTAAAGCATACATTTTTGCACCTTTCACATATGTAGAAAGTTTATCTGGTATGGGAGCTACCATGCCGTCTCACAATATCCGGCAATATCTATCAATGCATGCAAGAAAAGCCATGTGAAATGCACATATGATTCTTCTTTAAAAGGAAACAGACAGAAAATGATCTTTCTATAAGCCACAGGTAGGCATTAGCGTGCCCGGTTGTGATAAATGTAAACTTAAAGGTAAAAATAGGGGTGGGATATCTACTTTATATAAATATTAATCTTGCTTTTATTATGAGGAGTGCAATTCTCTTTAATATAACAAAGTTCTTAAGCTATTTTGAAAAGAATCTTCTTTATAACTGAGCTTCTATGGTATCATTTAAGCCACGAGTATAAAAAGAAAGGTTAGAAAAATCAAATAACATGTATTTTTGAAGATTTTAAATGAGAAAGCAAACACTACTAAACTGAAGATCACTTCCCAGCTAAACTTTCCCCCCCTCCTCATATTGCTACAAATGATCTTAAAATGACTGCGTCTATTTCTTTGCGAAAACAAACACAACTCATGTCATAAGATTCACTTACCTAATCACTCTGGAGGTTAATGGTGGTGGTGGTGGGGTCACAGACCAATCTGAACTAAAAGGTCAGGTATGTCTTAAGAAAGCACGTCCTCCTTAATCACCCAAAGAATACATTTTCAGGCATGAATTAAAGACAATCCATTCTCTACTTCCCATTTCAAAACACAGTCAAGAAGCAGCCTCCCACCCTTCCAGAGAGAAGCACAGCAGGCACACATAAGAAATACGCTTTGGACCTGGCTTCAGAATTCAAAGAAAGAAGCAAAGCTGGTCCTGTGAAAATCCAGATCCCAGTAGCAGAATCATGTTGAACTTATTTTTAGCATTTTCTTAGATCCTTCTATGAAATTTCCTGGCTGATTACGCCTCCTCCACACATGAGTTCACTTACACAGTGTTTGGTACGGCAGTAGAGGTGATTTGCTTTGGCTAGGCTCTGAGGATCACAAACAGAAACAGCATACTGTAGCTTAAAGCCCACTCCACCGGCAATACCATCAGCATCGTCCACAGAATGTTGACTGAATCCCTTCTCACACAGCAAAAGATGCTAAGTGGGGATGTGAAGGAAAGGAGCAACTTTAGCTGGGTTTCTGCATCACTGGGAGCAGTTTGCAGACTGCTGATTCGGAGCTCATTCTGCCGGCAGCCGGGAATTCCTCAGCACCGCGGACAGCGCCAACTGGCTTCTGAGCCCAGCTTGGTCAAAACCCCCAGCTGCTTCCGTAGACTGGGCTAGAGTGTTCTCTAAGCAGTCGCACTTTATACAGCGGATGCATGCATCGGGAGGGGTGGGGGACAGCATTCTCCGTGAAAGACACTTATTTGCATATAAATCACTATAAAAATTAAAGAAAAAATGTAATTTCACCTAATGCATTCTTAGATGAGCTGCAAAGATGAAAGTTCCTGAGACTTGCATTTAGATTTAAGCTATCTGCAGTCTCTGATTATTACTAATAGATATAGAACAATCACTGTAAAAGAATCTGTGAAATTGTATGCTTGCTGGCTCTGTTTGACCCTCTGGTTGCAGAAAGACTTTCCCTGTGCTATACATAATTAAACTTTGGGTCTTCTGCAGCTAGGGGTTGATTAAAAAAAAAAAAAAAAGTAGCCGCGTTTTCCTGCAGTTTGTTCTCTAACATTAAAAATCAATCTCCTGTAATTCATCTAGCCTGTCATTAGGCGTCATTGTACAGCTGTTTCTTCCAAACCTGGAGTGAAGATGTTCTGCTTCCAAATTCTTATCCAAATGAGGGGAAGAGTGAAAAAAGACTCGGACAAATAAATGAGCAAAAAGTTATTATTTTTATTCATAACAGTACAGATACCGTGATATTGGTCTGAAGCTTGTTTTTAAAATAAATGTATTATTTACTGGCTGTTTTAACCAGTTATTTACGGGCTTGGGGACCGACTACAGGAGGCAGTTTTTCAAGCCTTGGAGGGAATGTCCTCTGCAGCGAGGTATGCTGCTCCTGGTCAAAACCACAGTCTTATGGTGCCATCAGAACCTCCAGAGCACAGGTTCTCTGTATCCTGGGAAAACATCTCGCTTTCATGGCCCATCAGTTTGTGAATCTGCCCAGATTTAAGATCCAGCAAATGGATAACCCCATTGACACTAGCCTGGGCTAAAACTCGGCCTAAAATATAGGGAGGGAAGGAAGGAGGGAGAGAGGGAGAGACGGGTGGAGGGAGGGAGGGAGGAAAGTAGGGTAGGAGAGAAAGAGAGAGATTGAGTTCAAACAGTCACAGTATGTGAATAATACCTTTTTGTATTGGTTAAGAGTCAACAGGCTCACTTTAATGTTAGATTCTCATTAAATATGAACTAGCTCCTATCCGTATGGAAACAATTTGAGCCAGAACTAAGATAATCTCTGATTAGATTAAAAATTTTTAGAATGGGGAGACAAAACCTAATGCTTTATTTATTTTATATTCAGAGGTCATTAAATGTTCCACCTTTTTATTTGTGATCAACAAATCATTTCGAAATGAGATGGCAAGTAAGGAAAGTGATTTTCTTTCTCCAAATGAATATATTAAATATTTAAAAGAAATGGTTTTCTAAATAGGAAATACAACATATATTTGAAATAGCTATAGGTATATAACTTAGAAAATTTATATTTAAAATTTTCTTTTTTGACAAGTTGGTGGCCTGATTTAAATGTTTATTATAATTCTGCTCAATAACAATATATATTATTTCTACTTTTAAAATAGTACAACTTTTTGAAGTTAAAATAAACATCTCTTCAAAATCTTATGGATTTTTCAAGACTAGCTAAAAATTTAAACTTTTTTGAAATTAAAGTATTGTTATATATGAGAGCTAAATTTAGTGTGGAATATTTTCATAATCTTTATACCATATTTTCAGTGAATAATAAACAATGAATTGAAATAACCTAATATGAATGAGTAATTTTACTGAAAAACTCCAACAGGAAACTATCTTAGGACTTGGAAATAAGAAAAGTAATAGAATATACTTACTTAAGTTCTGGACATTAGTACTAAACATAGATTATGTCATCACACCTAGAATATATATTATCATTCCAATAACATTTTTAAAACTTACTAAACTCTTTTAACATGCCTAGATACCATACACCTAGTACTTGGTGTGAATAGTTATATATAGTTCTCAGATTAACACAGGACAAAGGAAATGGTATTAATCCTGCTTGTGAAGGCCTTAGCATGTGGCTCATGAAGGCTGAACACATGGTTCATGAAGGCGCCCTCTGCATGTGAGAAGCTAACATTTAATCACCAGCACTTCAAATTCACAGTCTGGGCTTGTAACCACTGTATTTTCCATATCCAGGGTAGTTCTGTTATTAGTGATGCCTCTGGACAGACTTAAGGTAGGTGATATATCCTGAAAGGAAGTTTGTCCATTTCATAATGAGAATTCAAGAATGACATTGCCATGAAAGACATAATGAAATATCTAATTTCATATAATCCTCAAATCATGGCTTCCTCTGAAACAGCGAAGGGTTAAGAGTACAGTTAACCATGATAAATATGGTCTATTTGCAAACCTTTATAACTACTGGGCTTCTTCATCTAGAACAAAGCCTGACACAGCAAAGATCCTTACGATGGATTAGAGTGTCCAAAGCTGCAGATGTGAATATTTATTATAAATCCTCTTCTACTAAGTCTTTGCTGACAGAGCATTATATATGGATTTCACTCTATAGGCAACTGCTGTTTGTGAATTTCCTGAGACTCAAAGAAAAGGCCTTTTCTTGTCTTTATACAATAGCTATAAAGGAAGTATACATTATAAAGTTTTTGTTAATTTTGAAACCAAACAGAACCAAAGCCCACAAAGAAAATTTAGTTTTAAATCACCATTTTTGATGAAGTTAAATCTTTAAAAATCATGTATAGAAAATTTAGGAGCTTTAGGAAATTTCTGAAAGATTTTTATAATAAAAGAGATAAAAATTATAATACTAGAACCTGATTACAGAGTTGATTAATCTAACAGCATATATCAATCAAATGTTTTAAATATATATTTGATGGAACATCTGAGTCAGTAAGTTTCTGGTGATATACATTGAAATATATAATATATTTTAATATGTATAGCAACTCATTCCAAAAAAACAAGCATACATTTAACCAGGTTCAAGCTTATTTAGAGCATGTTGGATTATTGCATGCTGTGTAATGTCTTGCTTAAACATTCATTTGCCTGGGATTGGGACTGATGAAGAATTTTTAAGTTAAAGGACTTTTCAGGGTTACTTATGAGCAGGATGTGTCATTTGCTATATTTGTAGCAAGCTGGTGATATAACAATGTGGCAAGCAAAGGAAAAAATGGATGGATGGATGGATGGATGGATGGATGCATAAATGAACAGCATGGTGATTCCTGGTAGCCTTTTTAGAAAGTAGAAAACTAGGGGTTCTGTACAGGGTGTTTTCCTGTAGTGATTGTTGAGAATGGCACACAAACCATAAATAGAAATCAGCCATCATCTGAACGTCACAGTCTTAACGAAATGTTTAGAAAGAATAAGAGATTTATCTACACCTGAGAGGTGGTCAGTGGCCAGAGGAATTTGCCACCAAGCTCAAGGAACTGGGTTTAATCCTGGAAGCCACATGACAGAAGGGGAAAAGCAACTTCTGTCCTCTGACCTTAACACTTGTGCTGTGGCATATGTGTGCTCCCAAATAAACAAATGTAAAAACAAGAAACAATCTTCACTAGACCTTGATCAATAGAATGAAAACAGAGAAATTTTAAAGTGTCATGAGACTTTATATGAAAATTGCAGCAATATTGCTCTTATTAAAGTTAATATGCCATTTAAGACATGAAATGCTAAGATATATTATAAATATCTACTTCAAATATTTAACTAAATTAAAAAACCCAAATATAATGAAAATAATTGTGAAATAAATGACCTGAATAAAGGCACAAAATTACATTTTATAGTTAATAAAAAAAATGCCAAATTATAAATGTACATACTTTACAAGTATCACCTGGCATATGATGAAAATATATATAGTATAATGTGTAAATGTTGTTTAAAAATAAAAGTAGCAGCCGGGCGTGGTGGCGCACACCTTTAATCCTAGCACTTGGGAGGCAGAGGCAGGCAGATCTTTGTGAGTTCAAGGCCAGCCTGGTCTACAGAGTGAGTTCCAGAACAGCTGGGGCTACAGGGAGAACCTGTCTTGAAAAATAAAAAAAAATAATAATAAAAAATAAAAAAATAAAAGTAGCTAAAGTGAATTCTTAGATTTTATTAACTAAAAAGTCATGGCTTTTATGATGACATAGTCACACATATTTCATTTTGCTTCATTTTAAAATAATATTTTTATTGAAGTTTTGTACATTTCATACATTTCTCAATCTAGTTTAGACTCATTCCTCCTTCCATGCCCCCACCCTACCCAAGCTCATGCATTCTGCAACACATGTCTTATATCTTTTTCTCAGTATTTTTAATATTTTTCTTTGCAGAGGTTTATTGTTTTGGGCAGAAGTTTACTTTTTCAGTCAACTCTTTGACCCAGTCCTTTTTTTGTTTTTGTTCCCTCCAATTTGTGTTGCCCTAAAATATGCGTATATCTGTGGATATATATGTCACACATATACCTAAATCATGACTGAAAATAATCTATAAGTTAACTCCAAAGCATGTTTAAGAATTCACATTTTCCCTTTATTTTTCCCCCTTTAATTTTATATCACTCTAAAATATGCATACATATTCTCCACTCATATACCAATATTACAAAGTCTGAACATAAGTGGTAGGTTCATTCTAGAGCCCAGTAAGGGATTCACCTTGAAGATGCTTAGTTTGCTTTGCAACTAGAGATTTGGTGGTAGCATCCACAAATGAGGGATATCATTCATCATTTGTTTTTTTGAGACTGTTACTTCACTTAGCAAAATGTCTTCTAGTTCCATCCATTTACCTGCAAAGTTCATGATGTCTCCTTTCTTTACTGCTGCATAGAACTACATTGTGTAGATGCACCACATTTTCTTTATCCACTCATTGGTTGAGGGATATTTGGGTTGCTTCCAGCTCTTCACTATAGGGCTGCAATAAGCATGGATGTGCATGTATCTCTGTGATAGGATGAGTCTTGTGGGTATATATCCAGGAGTGGTATAACTGGGTCAGGTGGTTGGCTCATTTTCAGTTTCCTCAGAGTTCTCTACACTGCTTTCCATAGGGGTTGCAGGAATTTGCATTCCTACCGCAACCTCTCCAACATTTGATGTCATTTATTTTCCTAATCTTAGCCAGTCTTACTGGGATAAGGTGAAATCTTAAGCTGGTTTTAATTTGCATCACAACTGCAGAGGTCATAGACCTTAGAGAAATCCCCAAGGTTGACACATTCCTAGGCTAAGGTAGCGTCTTACTAATTACAAAATAGTTATCCTTATATTTACAGACAAATATTCCAGATACCACTCATAAAAGAAGTGACTTTTGCAACAGATGAAGAACAGTACAAATACCAAAACTGGACACAGACAGACATGGTCTGTGAATTGCTCATGCCTTGGTGACACATCTACAATGTAACCTCTACACTTAAGGCTCTCACAACATAGAATAAGGACCCAAGAAGTCTTTAATTAACTTCTTAACTCTTGTTAAGGAAGATTCCCGTATGCAACGGAAAGCCTGGAACTCAAAAGTGCATGAATGGCCAAACGTGGAGGAGTCTACAGAGTACGGTTCCATGGACAGGTCGCCAACATTCAGCTCCACTAATGTAGAGCTCAGGGAACATTGTGGAAGAGTGGCAGACATATTTTAAGAGCCAGGGAGGTGCAAGACCAAATGGAAATGAATTCTACAAGCTCCTTGGACCTTGTTTCTATGAACCTACAGCAATGCTATCAGCATTCGCAAGACCCATGCAAGCTCAGCCAAACAAAATCTCAGCACAGAACTGTAGAAATGGGTAGGAGAATCCAACCTTGGCTGATGAAATGTTGGCAGCTGATTGAGGTTAGGTGAGAAAGAATTGGTCTTCTTTAGGAGACGGACCCTGATTAGGTTGGCTAGAGCTCAGGGGATGAGCTGACACTGAGGAGTGGGCAAGGAGAGTAGTAGGGTGGAACAGACTCTAGCACAAATGACAGAATGTGTGAACTTTCCAGAGGGGGCTGTGGGAGGTGTAAAGAGAATTAAGTGTGTATAAAGAGAATTAAGTGTGTATAAAGAGAATTAAGTGTGTATAAAGAGAATTAAGTGTGTATAAAGACAATTAAGACTGATTGAAAAATTATGTGTGAAGCACATAAAAATTCAAGTAGAAAATTGTTAAAAAACAGCTATCATGTGTGACTCTCTATTTTACTTTATTGGATGTATTTGCCAATTCTATCTTTGGAGAACTAAATTTCTTCTAATATCTGCAATTAAATGAGCCATTAAGCCTTTATAAACATCTGGATCTATCAAAATTTGGTTCTGAGTAAATTTATTGCATTCTTAAAAGAACAAAATGTCTTGATATTGTTGTAATGTTATTTTTTTGAAAATAGTAATTCCACTAACATCCTCTTTATGAAAGCAGTCTCAACTGAATTTGTTACAAAACTCAAATATTTGAATATAGTAACTTGAGCATCACTACCAATGGATCTCAAAATTGTCACATTTAGTCTGAGAGTTAATTTATGAAAGAAACTCTAAAGCCTGTAAATGAACGCAAAAGAAATGAACTAAAATTTTTATAAAACTGAAGAAGTTATAAAGTGAGTTAATCCAATAAAGGAGAGTGGTAACATTCGCCTGAATATAAACTCATGGTCTATGAACTAACATAAATACCAGCTCCTCCACCCTCTGCCAACAAAATGTGCAGACATAATATTGGCACCATGTCAAGCTAAAGAATTTGTAATGAACTTCTGATACCTATGTGTGTGGAAACACAATTTGATTCGGAGAGCATATCCCTAGAAGAACACAGAATTGCCTTAAGCTTTTCAAAACTAACTCCTTTTCCCACCTAGATAAATCCTCCTGAAGATAGGTAGTTCTACACACTGTCTATTATAAACAGTATTTTAACAGTCATAGAACTTGATATAATTAGTGCTTAACACATCCTTTCCTGATGTTATAGCTTGCTATGAGAGTATAAACACCTGTAAAATATATTTTTATAAAAAGTATTTTTATAAAAAGTCAATAATTTGCTTCAAAATATCCCTAATAGAATATTGTCCTCCGAGGAAATGTATCTCATTTTAGTCTTACCATTCTTGTAATAATGAGATCCAAAGGCTACAGTCATTCATCCATTTGTCTTACATTCTTAACTGTGTAATTACTCAGGGACAAGGGGCATGGCAAATATTTGTGAATCGTTCCCAACTTGACATGAAGACTGTTTTAGTTAATTCTCAGTGGGAAATGTTACAGGTATGCTCTCTGAATCAAACTGTGTTTCCACACACATAGGTATCAGAAGTTCATTACAAATTCTTTAGCTTGACATGGTGCCAATATTATGCCTGCACATTTTGTTGGCAGAGGGTGGAGGAGCTGGTATTTATGTTAGTTCATAGAACATGAGTTTATATTCAGGTGAATGTTACCACTCTCCTTTATTAGATTAACTCATTTTATAACTTCTTCAGTTTTATAAAAATTTTAGTTCATTTCTTTTGCATTCATTTACAGGCTTTAGAGTTTCTTTTATAAATTAACTATCAGACTAAATGTGACAATTTTGGGATTCTCTCTACAAAATAAACTTTTTTTTTACATTTTTTTAAAATTTACTTATTGATGTTTTGTGTATTTCATACATCATTTTTTCATTTCTATTCAGGCATATTCCCTTATCCCTTCCTCCCACCCTACCCCATCTCATCCCAGATCATGCATTCTGCCATAACTGTCCTGCATCTTTCTCTCAGTCTTTTTTATGCTTAGAAATTCACATTTTCCTCCATTAATTTCATATTACTCTAAAAATATGGATATGTACTCTCCACCCATATACAGTAATTACAGAGTCTGAAAATAATTGGTGGGTGGATTCTAGAGCCAGTTGAGAGATTCACATTATACCAACATAGTTGCTTTCAGATAAACAAAAATATTACCATATTGTCATTCAGCTTACCTTTCATTTGGGGGATTTGGTGTTAGCATCCACAAATGAGACTATTCTCCGTTTGTCTTTCTGGGACTGTGTTACTTCACTCAGCATAATGCTTCGGGCTCCATCCATTTACCTGCCATCTTTCTTTACTGCTGAATAGTATTCCATTGTGTAGATGTACCACATTTTTGTCATCCACTCATCTGTTTAGGGGCATTTGGGTTGGTTTCAGCTCTTTGGTATTGTGAAGAGGGTTGCAATAAACATGGATGTGCATGTATCTTTGTGGTAGGATGAGTCTTTGGGGTATATACCCAGGAGTGGTATGACTGGGTCAGATGGTAAGCTCATTCTGAGTCTTTTAAGGGTTCTCCACACTGCTTTCCATAGTGGTTGTACAAGTTGACATTCTCACCAGCAGTGGATGAGTGTTCCCTTTCCCCACAACCCCTCTAGCATCTGTTGTCTTTTGTTTTCTTGATCTTAGCTAGCTGTACCGGAGTGAGATACCTGAGAGTGGTTTTAATTTGCATTTCCTTAATTATTAATGAAGATGAACACTTTTTAAGATGTTTCTCAGCCATCTTTAATCCCTCACTGGAGCCCCACAGGAAGTAAGGTCAACAGTTGACAAGTGGGACCTCATAAAACTCAAAAGCTTCTGTACAGGGAAAGAAACAATCAAGGAGGTGAAGAGAAAACCCACAGAGTGGGAAGAAATTTTTACCAGTGACACATCTGACAGAGCATTAACGTCAAGAATATATAAACTACTCAAAAAACAAAGAAGAAGACAAATGACCTATTCAAAAGATGGAGTAAAGAGCAAAATAAACTTAAAAAAATTTTTTAATTATTTATTTATTTATTTATTTATTTTTTATGTGCATGAATGTACTGTCTACATGTAGGTTTGTGCACCCGTGTCGTGCAATGCCACGGAGGTCAGAAGGGGGTGTTGGATTCCCCTGGAACTGGAGTTCTCCTGGAATTGGAGTTATAGACAGTTGTCAGCCGCCATGTGGGTGCTGGGGATCGAACCTGGGTCCTCTGCAAGAGCAGTCGGCGCTCTTAACCACTAGGCATCTCTCCAGCCCCCAAAATAAACTTTTAAGTTTAATATTCATGCTAACTTCATAGTTGTCTTATTTACTACTGGTGTTACTCCTTTGTTAAAATTTAAAACTAAAATGTCCATATTCTTAACAGAAATCATTTTCGTATATGTCTGTTAATCTTTTGCTCCTGATTCGGTGCTCTTTTTACCAGTTCTTTTTTTCAGTGGAGAACGTCAAGTCTCAGCATGCTTTTAAAGAACTTCACACTTCATTTAAACCTGCATTATATACTCAGGTATACTGTTACCACCTTTGGATAGTCACTTCTGTTAATGTCTCTTGTGGGATATTTCCTTAGCTGTCTCGATGGTCCCCGGCTATATCTCCCTAACAAAAGTCAGTCCATCTACTAAATCCCAGTTCAAAATAATTTTCTTCAATAATTTGCTTCAAAATATCCCTAGTAGAAGATTGTCTTCCTAGGAAATGCATTTCATTTTAGTCTTGCCATTCTTGTCATAATGAGGTCCAAATGCTACGGTCATTCATCCATTTGTCTTACATTATTAACTGTGTAATTACTCAGGGACAAGGGGCATGGCAAATATTTGTGAATCACTCCCAACTTGACAAGAAGACTGTTTTAGTTAATTCTCAGTGGTAAATGATACAGTTATTACAACTACCAATCTTAGGGCTTATTATTTTCAAATCACTGCCCTGATTCCTCAAATGTATTATCTCATTTTATCACAACAACCCTATGGGGTAGATATATCCTTGTACCACCTATTGTGATAGCTTCATGGCTACTGAGCATTTGAAATTCAGCTAGATCAAACTGGAGTGTGCAGTGATTGTAAAATTCTCACCTGATTTTAAAGATTTCCTGTGAACAAAGGACGTAAAATACTTAATAACTTTACATTGGTCACATGCCAAAATAACCTCACTTTGAATATATGCTTTTTATATTAATAAAATAGCCACTGATATATTTGAAATGTGTGCAATATATTAAAACAAATTTTAATTTCATCTTTTTGAAAATATGACTAACAATATTTATAACTATGGTGGCAAATATGTAAACTTCTATTGGACAGTGTTGGCACAAACACTTTGTTTTATAGAGGAAGAAAATGAGATTCAATGCACCAATTACCTAATTGTATGACATACTGAGTAACATCAATGTTATCTGAAAACAACTGTGTCATTATATTGTAGAATCCCTTAAAAATAAAATAAATAAATAAATAAATAAATTAGTTAATTAATAAAAAAAGATTAAATATGCTTCTCCAGGACCACACAGTACATGATGAGCAGACTCTAGATTTGAGATCCCTATACATCCAAGGCTTAGACCCTATGTCATACTTTAAGACCTCTGGATGAACTTTTATTGACTACCTCGCTGTCATCGCCATCCTGTGGTAAGCTTCCCTTACTACACTTCAACATGGCTCAGAATAAATACCCTCATGCATGCAGGTCCAGTTCTAGCTGGGCCTGTGCTCATTCCTAGGACATACTTGAAAATAAATTTTGAGTTGAGTATAAGAAGTATTTAAAATTTTTCAGTCTGTCATCACTTTAATAGCATTTACTGACTCCAAGGATCTCCTTGCACAACTAGCTTGCTAAGAATAAATGAAGGACTTCTGAAGGCAGCCTTTATTGTTTCAAAGCTTGATATTCCCAGGAATCAACAGTGTCTTGGTGAACAACAAATATATTTCCAAATTTCCAGGTATATAATCAAACTTTACATGCTATAGAAAAATTACCATTTTGCTTCTGCTCTAGGTAAAATAAACAAGAATGGATCACCCTCCTGATGGTGTCTCCCTATAACACTAGAAGATTCCCTCTGCCTTACATAACTGTGGATACAGTGAACAGCTTTATGAACAGTGAACACCTTTATGAATACAGTTAACACCTTTATGAACACGGTGAACACCTTTATGAACACAGTGAATACCTTTATGAATACAGTGAATACCTTTATGAGCACAGTGAACAACACCTTTAGGAACACAGTGAATATCTTTATGAATATAGTGAACACCACTGTGAACACAGTGAACACCTTTACGAACACAGTGAACACCTTTATGATTATAGTGAACACCATTGAGAACACAGTGAACACCTTTATGAACACAGTGAACACTTTTATGAATATAGTGAATACCTTTACGAATACAGTAAACTTATTTTACCTACTTCCTTATACTAATTGCTCTGGAAAAAAGAGCAACTATACCTGTTTTGTTGAGTGATTTCAACTTAATTTTTAAAATTTTAATCAAATTTAGAGCCACCCCCTCCCCTATCCATGACCCCCCTTGCTGGACCTCATACACTCTGCCATACATGTAAGTCCTATCCACTCAAGCATTTGTACACAGATGTCCTTCAGTGCAAGTTCATCCACTGGAATCTAGTCAGACTATCTAGAGATCTTGAGGAAGGTCTACTCTCCCACACTAGTAGTAATCAATCTCCAACAGTTCCCTTACTCTATACTGGACCTTCATCTAGTCTGACTGAGTTGGCCTGGGTCTTGTGTTTGATGCTCAAAGTTCATATATGCAAGCTTCCAGTGGCCTGAATGCCTATTTCCCTATGTTCATGGACCAACCCTAGCTATTACAATCTTTCTTCCCCCCTTTATTCAATGGTGCCTGAACCATGGGTGGGTGAGGGTTAATATAGGAGTCATATCCAGGAATACACATTGGAGAATAAGAGCCTGTAGAATGCGTGTCCCTGGATACAATTCCTTTAAACTTAATTATTTTTACTTGAAACATTTCTTCAGTATTAAGGTAGACTTAATTTTATGCATTGATGAAGTCAAGTTATCTATGGTAAAGGTACTGGGCCTCAATTGTCAGTATCACAATTCATATACCATGGAATTAAAATAAAAGTCACTGAAGTACATGAAACATTTTAGTTGAGTCAAGTTTTAAGAAAATACCTGCCTTTCTCAGCAGGATACCCACTGACTAAGATTATGTCATTTTTTAATAGACCATCCAGATAAGGAAAATGGGTGATGTTGGTTATGAAATTCCCTAAATCATGTTGACAGACATCTTGACTTTTTTGTTGTTGGAGGAGGAATAGCTCACAATAGAAGTTAATGTATCTTGTGAGGAGCTGATCTACTTTTGGAAAACTCTTTAATTGATCAATAATTTTTCCTCCAGTGAGCTACCAGTCATCAGGTACTGTTAGCCCATCTACAGGCAAATCTATTGGTTTATATATTGGTTGGGTCAAAAATAAACTGAACCCTTCTTAATAAAGCTTATTAAATTCTATATCTAATGAAAACAGATAGTTGGGCAGAATATTACATTTGAAGATATTTTTCTTATTCTTCCATATCTATGTGCTACACACACACACACACACCCTTGAGGAGGTTACATAAGTCATTTAAATATTTGAAAATTCTACAAAAATATAATTAGCTAACAATATCACAAATCAAACACTGACTAAAATTATGTACATTTCTATTGTTTTATCACTGGGTAGATGCATATAGATGAATATAGCTTCAAGAACAGAATTATGCTATAAGAAATATAAGCCAATCCAAAACTTTTAAGCTTATCATGGATAATGAAAATGTGAATGAAGTCCAGCATTACATTTCTCTTTAGCATAAGAACAATAATTTCTCATTATTATTCTTGTTCTGATTAAACTTTGAGAAATGTGCTCCCCAAAGAAACAAAAACACCCATTTTCTATTTCAGCCAAATTAGTCTCATACACAGATCACAGGAAACTTATTTATCACAAATACACAAATGGAGACTAAAACAATTATGCACCTTATATGAAATAACATATCAGAAAGGGGAAGACAGGCTTTGATCAATAAGGAAATGATTTTTATACACATCAGAACCAATTTGAAGCAATTCTCTCGGTCAATACAGATAGGCAGAAATGCTTCTCAGCATTTATTACCTGTGGAGAGTGTTATTGATTAATTATATTGATTTTTTGAATGCTTGTGGAGAGGCATCTGTTGTTTCTTTAAAAGATGTTTCAAAATGAGAAGTATCAAAAAACTACTTAAGTTTTGAAGATTTGCATTAATGGCTCAACCTTGGTCATTACCCAGAATTTAAAAATCACCACTGAAGGAGATGTGAAATGTGATTTAGTTTATTTTGCACCCTACTGTTGATCAATATAATACTTTTATAAAAATATTACTCAGGAATTCAGCTTGTCTAAATGCTAGTAGCAATTTATATAATTTCCAGTATATTTTACTATGCTTATTCTTATAAAAAGGCCTAACTTTTGTTATTGTAGATAATACTCTTTGGATAGAGATTTTTTGATGTTGTCATATAAAAATGCAAAATTATGAAGAATTGTAATTTCTCTTAGCAGCTCATGTCATAAAATTGGTACTAGTGAGTACAGGAAAAGCTTCAGTATCCTAGGTAGGATTGTAGATTAGCAGGAATGTTTGCCTTACTTAGAACACATAATGTATTTGAATTATATGACCAGCTGGGATGTTGAAGATAAAATACACTATCACATAAATTTAGTGCAGAATGCTACTCATTAAGTCAATGCCATTCCCCAGTGTAGGTTTTAAATGTTTTCCAGAAAGAGTAACTAAATAAGTATATAGACAAATTTTGTCTTTCACATGAAATGCACATCTATCTTAGAAGTCAATTCTTTGATGCCCTCCCCCAATCCTAAACTGTAGCAGGTAAATAAATCAAAAGTTTAAATCATTTCTTCCTAGCAAAAGACATTTCTGCTGTATTATGTGTAGTTTTCAAAATATTTCACCCATTAGGAGATTGTGAATGAAGAGCTTCTTGAACAGGTGTTCTCTTACATGAGCTATTTTCTGAATATTGTAGAAATCCCTTGTGAGATGCACCGAAAGTCCCAAAAATGTTCTAACTAATTATTGAATCTTATTAACCACCTGCTTTCATTAAAGAATCCTTATAGGCTTGTTTCCTAGTGTGATCTTCACCTATGTGGCTGATCAGTGTTGGAATGATATTTATTTGGGGAACCCATGCACCTGAAGCCTTGCAAACATGTCAGCTAGGTGATTGTTAATATCAGACAGAACTTGGGTTTTGTCTTAAGGCAAAGTACAGTTCTGAGAAGATCACAGGCTATGATGGAATCTTGCCCATTGTTCCTGAATAGGGAAAGGACCTGAACATTTCTATTGATACCAACATTTTAATTAAAATTTTAATTTTATCATAGGAAATAATAAAATCACTTTTAGTATTCTCAGTTCTTATTATTTATACATTAACAATGACTACATTTTAAGACTGTAAGAGTCAAAGTTTTAATATTTTGAGAATTTATCTCTGAATGTTAAAACTGGAGGGAAAAGTAATAAATGAATAAATGAATCTCCCTTTCTGAATATGGAGGTTTGTCTTTGAGAAAAACACAGTCAACTTCTGTTACTCAGTGTTAAAACTGGTAATTATTTTTAAATAGTTTATTTTAATTTTATGTGTATGAGTGTATTGACTGCATGTATGTCAGTGTATTCATGTTGAATAATGCCCAAAGAAATCAGAAGAGGGTGCCAGATCCCCTGGAACTAGAGTTGTGGACTAGGTGGTTATTGGCCACCATGTGGGTACGGAGAATCAAACCCATGTCCTCTGTAGGAACAGCTAGTGCTCTTAACCACTGAGTCATCTCTTCAGCCCCTTAAGGTGGTTAACTATTAATAGTCATATGCCCATTTTTATAATTTCATCCTTTTTACTTGAAGTATATTTATCTTCAGAAAGATTTAAAGTGGTATAAAAGAATGAAAGCACTCGTTTTCATTTACCTGTTTTCTTGAAAATTTCACACCCTTTTGTGATGGTTAGTTTTAGTTGTACTTGACACAATGTACAAAATCCTGGGAAGTGATTCTCAATGACGATCATCTAGATGAGGTTGGTGAAGGAGTATGTCTGTCTTGATGAAGTTAATTGATGTGGGAAGACCCAGCAGAAAAGTGGGTGGGGACTATTCCCTAGGTTTGGGTCTTGAATTGTGTAGAGTAGAGAATGTGAGCTGAGCAGTAGACAAGCATGTTACTTTTCTCTCTGCTTTGGAGTGTGAGTGTGATATGACTACCTACTTCAAATTCCTGCTGCCATGAATTCTCTACTTTGATGGACTATAACCTGGAATTGTGGACTAAAATAAACCTTTTGTCCTCTAAGTTGTTTTATTGCTTTGTTTTGTTTTGGTTTGGTTTCCATCAGCATACTTTACCATAGCAACAGAAATGAAACTAGGACACCTCTGTGTCATTTGATGTACTACAATCACATGTGGTTGAAGCATTGTTTGTATTTTAGAAACCAAAGTACTAAATTCTCGAGATGTGATGCAACTTCTTCAAGATTGCAGAGCTAGTATTAGGACAAGGATGCCTACTCGTTTGTCTTCTCTGTCCAGCAGTCTAGAAAACTGAGCCAATTTGGCTGCCTCTTGGAATCCTAAATAAATGTCTATTTTCTCATAATTCACCTTCTATTATTGCAGTGTGATGGGATGGCTTTGCATCTCATATAAATATTAACATGTGACCACATTTTTTAACTCAGCTTTTTTTTTTCAGAACACAAGATTAATATGTTTATTTCAAGGTTAGGTAAGCCAAATTTATCCAGCACATACACATATTGTAAAAGTCATTCCCACAAACACAAAGAAAATATCTCTGTTCCATTAATTTAACACTATTCTCAGTCCACCCTGCCTTGCTATAATCACACTTATGGCCCGATTTCCAACAACAATATGGTTAACATCTAGCTGTCTCTGTCTCAAATACATAGAAAATAATTTATATGTATTTAGCACACACAGACATATATATGTATAGATGTATATACATGTATATGTGGACATATTTATAAACATATATATATATATATATATATATTCAAGAAGGATTATAAAATTCACAAAGATGAATAGGATTTCACTATAAAGAAATAAAGCTACTGGTAAAGAATAACTAAACTGAATATATTTTTAATGAATGCTATTGAAAAGTATATTAGATAGACTATCTCTAAAACTGTAATTTCTCATAATTCTGAATCCAAAATAATTTCATGTCTATTAGCAATCTCCTGTCAAGATAGTGAGCCAGTCCTTCCCTTCTGTTTCTTTCTGTTCTGTTCAGTTTCCTCCCCTCCTCTCCCCTCCCCTCCCCTCCCCTCCCTTTCCTTTCCTTCTCATCTCCTCCCTTTTCTTCCATTCCCTTCTCCCTTCTCTTCCTTTCCCCATGAATTCTTTATATTGATAATTCTTTTTTTACTCAGCTTTTCTCTATTATGCTTTCTTACTCTCAATCTCCAAATCTCTATACTGCAAGGATCAAGGGGCTTTAGCTAAAAGTCAAAAGATGATTTGGAAAGGAGGCTTATGGGTGCTTGGGGTTAAGAAACAAGACAGACATGATTCTGATATGCATGATTTAGAAATGAGAACTTCAGCAAAGTTGACACTGTAATGACTAGGAAAAGGAATATAACTTATTTGATTAAAGGAAATATTAAGACATTTTTTTCAAATGCAAGTGCACACCAGTAGTTAGAATGGTATTTCTGTGTGTCTCTATTCTTTCCAGGTTGAGCTGAGGTTTTAGTCAGACATTCTCATGTGGTAGACACAACAAGATAGGTCATAATTTTGGTATATATGTGATGTTTATATAGGCATATTTTTGAGCAGTACAAATGGGAGGGAATAACGACAACATAAGGACTGGGTCAAAGAACAGATTGATACAGTTAAATTCTGCCCCAAACAATAAACCTCTGCAGAGGAAAAACTTTAAAAAGACCAAGAGAAAGATGCAGGACATATATGGTAGAATGCATGATCTGGGGTGGGGTGAGGGGAAGGGAAAGAGGAATATGTCTAAATTGAACTAAAATGATGTATGAAATACACAGAACATAAAGAAAAGTATTATACTAAAAAGTAATAAGAACTGGAGCTGGACTAGAGCTTCAGGGACAGAAAGGAAGGATGAAATAGGAGGGAATTTTTAGTCAGAAAAAAGAAATTAAAGGAAAATTGAATCTTAGAAGTCGACATGCTTAACAAAAACCCCAGAAGCATTGGCATAGTTCAATATCTTTTAAAAATCTCGTTAATATCTGACTTCTTAGCAGACAACTACTTTCTTGGGGCTAGAGAGAGGGCTCAGCAGCCAATAGCACTGACTGCCCTTGACAAGGACTCAGACAAGATTCCCAGCACCCACATGGTGGTTAACAACTGTCCATAACTCCAGTAGCCTGACACCTTCTTCTGACATCTGCAGGCACTGCATGACATGGGTGTATTTACATGCCTGCAGGAAATACACTCCTATACATAAAATAAAAATAATAAATAAAAAGAAGTCTACTACATTCTCATATTTACTGGTGCATTGAATCTGTTACCATATTATTGTTATTAAAGTACATGAAGAAAATTTGTCTTTACACAAATGTGTAGTAGGAAAAGGGAGTAATATTTAATAGAATTTTCATATACTTATTTATAATTTTTGTTATCCAACTGAAACATGATAAATGGTAATGATTCAAAAGTTAGTTGTCATTTAGAATCTAAAGAGAAGGAAGTAAACTTTTTTACTCTGTTGGTGGTGAATTCTCTTGTTCTCTTTCTCAATTTGATTTGATATTTTCTTTGTGATTTTGTGAGAACCTAGGAAATATTCTCTAAATTATACAAGTATTTCAAATATTGGTTATTTTATTATGCATTATTATCATTTTAAAATACATAATATTGTAATTTTTGAGAATTTCACACATACATATTATATTATTACCATTTCCATTCCTCCCAGTTCCCTTCTCCAGCTCCTCAATTCCTTCTCCCCCCGATTCCTCTCAATTTCTTGTCCTTTTCTTTGATTACTGTTGTTACATACATATATTTCCACACATGAGATGAATGGATAATGAGATAAATGGATAATGAAAATATGGTACCTATATGAAATGGAAGGTTATTTAAAAGATCTTAATGTGGTTTTATAAAGTGTTCAGAATGTAATAAATATTGTGATTATTTCTAAAAATAGACTATTATAATATATAAAATAACTCTCACAAGATTATAAAGATTATTTTGTGAAGTTATCTTAAAATATGACATCATTTTGTTATAACCAAAACCCAAACCAAAATATAGTCTTTGAAATTTTGTCCAGAAACTTAAGATGAAACATACAAAAACGTGAAAGGAGGGGCTGGAGAGATGGCCTAGGGGTTAAGAGCAGAGCGCCGACCACTCTTGCAGAGGAACTGGGTTCTATTCCAGCACTAGTTCCAGGGGAATCTGACACCCTCTTCTGACCTCCGTGGCATTACACTACACATGTGCACAAACCTACATGCAGACAGTACATTCATACACATACAAAAATAAATAAAATTTTAAAAATGTGAAAAGAGGAAATCAGTGATACACAACTTACTGTATGTTTATGGTTGCTACATTTGGGTGATGATAACGGGTTTATTACACAGTTTTTCAACTTTTATAAATGTTTGGAGAAAAATAATAAACATTAGATATATCTGTTGTGGTGGCACATGACTTTATTCCCAAAACTGGGGAGGCAGAGGCAGGCAGAGCTCTGTGATTTCAGATCAACCAGGGTTGCACAGTGAGACAATATCTCCAAAAATAAATATTAAAAATTTAAAATATTAATCATATGGGCTGGAGAGATGGCCTAGCGGTTAAGAGCACCGACCGCTCTTACAGAGGACCCGGATTCGATCCCCAGCACCCACATGGTGGCCGAGAGCCATCTGAAACTCCAATTCCAGGAGAACTCCAGCTTCAGGGGAATCCGAGACCCTCTTCTGACCTCCGCGGCATTGCACGACACGGGTGCACAGACCTGCATGCAGACAGTACATTGATACACATACAGAAATTAAAAAAAAATTAATCATATAAATATTGATGTTACCATAGTCATATCTTATATTTAGAATAAAATGCTTGATTATTATCATAGATGTTCAGTGTTCTAGAACCTAATTTGTTTAAGTCATTCTGTGAGTATATATACAGACAAATGCTGATATTTGAAGATATTAAAGGTGATAATGTTTTTTGAAAGAAAGACATCCTGAAGACTTCATGAAAAGTGTAAGTTTCTGCTCCACAAAAGATGTCAGCAGGAAATGAAAAGTCAAGCTATTGGTTGAAAGGAAATATTTATAAAAATATGCTTGATAAAGGATCATTAGTTAGAAAACACAAAGAACTCTGAAGTTGAATAAGAGCCAGTGAATGACCTGATGGAAAATGGACAGAGTACATTAGCAGGCACTTCATCACACAACATGAACATTACAAATACACATATGAGATCATGCTGTATGTCATGTGACATTGTGGAAATGCAAAATAGAATAACAATCATTACTGCTACATGGCTATGAAGATGGGAAAAAATGAAGATAGGAAAACTACAAATGGAAGGAATGTGGAACAAAGGGAACTAATTCACACTCAGTGCTGGCAGAAGGTGCAATGCTTCACTTACTTTGGGGACATTTTGACAGTTTTTTACAAAGATAATAAAACAAATTGTTATATGGATCCAACACCATCCTGCCTCTTGAAATTTATACAGGATTTAAAAATGTATGCCTGTTCTCTCTCTCTCTCTCTCTCTCTCTCTCTCTCTCTCTCTCTCTCTCTCAAACAAACAAAAATCAAATCACAGATATTTAGAGCACCCTTAATCTCAATGCTAAACCTGAAAGCAAACACTATGTCCTTCAGAAAGTAAGTAAAAAACTATAGCACTTTCAAATAATAATTAAGTAGTGCTTAGATATAATGAAACATAGAGCCATGAAGACATGTGGAAACTCAAATGTATGTTACCAAGTGAAAGAAGCCAATCCAGAAAGCTACAAACCATGCCAGTCCAAGCACATGGCATTCTGGGAAAGAGGAAACTTTGGAGGCAGTGACTGACAGGGCTTGTTGGGATGAGGAAGATAATTAGAAAGAGTACACAGAATTTATACAGCAGTAAAAAACGAGTTTGTATGATAGTATGATGGTGGAGACATCACATTGTGTTGATCAAACACCAAGAGTGAACCTGAGTGTAAGGAAGATGATAATGATGAATCAGTGTGCTCAAGACTTGTAACAAGGGCATAGCTCTGGTATGTTGATAATCGGAGAGGCAGCTCTGCCTGTGCAAGACTGGAGGTTCGTGGCCAAGTTCTGTATCTTCACAGTATTGCTATGGACTTTAAACTGTTCTAAAAAGAGGTGGTCCTCAAAAATGGACCAAAAACTTGGAGCCAAATGACATTAACACCTTATTTTCAATTATAATTGAAAACAAAATGTATTTCACTTAAATGCTTAGGATGGTGTTATTTTCAGAACAGAATATCTTTTACTCTTGTGTCTAATACTTAATCAGCATTGCCCCAGGGTGTGGAGAGATGGCTCAGTGGTTAAGAGCATTGGCTGCTCTTTTACAGGACCCCATTTGATTCCCAGCACCAGCATGGCAGCCAGCAACAATCTGTAACTCTGGTACCAGCGGGGAGCCACCATCCATTTCAGGCCTCTGTGGGCTTTGCAGGACATGGGTATTAGTTACATACATGCTGCCAGGACATGCATAAACATCAAACAAACAAACAAACAAATAACAAGCAAATATACAAATAAATAAATGAATAAGATGTATTTTAAATATGAACCATACCATATCACTTGAAATAAATGGAATATTGAAATTTGTACACATGCCAATATTAAGAGATAAATCACAAACTACAGTTCAAACTATTATATGTCTAAAATCATCTTGTGTAGCTCTGGCTGGCAGAAAGAAGTAAAGGAAGAGCCAGAAGGAAAGGAAAAGGTAGAGAGGGGAAGGGGAAGAGGAAGAGGAAAGAAGGAGGCTCGGGGAAGACAATGGAGAAGAGAGTAAGAATGGAGGGGGGGAAGAGAAGAGATAGATTTTGATGAGGCTTATATTTATATAATGGAAAACAAAATAATACAAAAGCAGATAAAGTACAGGATAGGTGAATGATATTTCTGGCCCATAGTGTGTGACTGGCTAATAATGTTTCTCAAATATATCAGGTAATCTCTCCACCATTCACTGGACATTGATTGCATAGTTCTGGTGGTACCTTTCCTAGGGCTAGATAGGCATCTCATTAAAACAGGAGCACACAATTCAGTCAAAACACAGCAACAAACCCTACAGGCTGGATAGTTCAGTGGTTAAGAGGAAAGGAGTTTTGATCCAGCACCCATACAACAAGCTTGGTGTCCCTACAAATGCCAGAACCCCAGCTCCCAGCAGGGCAGAGAGAGGAGATGCTGGCTGGCTTCAAGCCTAGCTGAGAAAAAGCCTAGCTGAGAAAAAGATGCTAGTCCCAGGTTTACTTAGAGACCCTGTTTCAAAGGAAGTTGAAAGTGAGAGAAGAGGATGTCTGACATCATCTTCTGGCCTCTGTGGGTAGGTACAGGAACATATACATGCTCACACAGACACACACACACACACACACACACACACACAAATAATCTTGAACCCTAGAAAATTAGAATTCTCATCAAACTTTCACCATAATAATACTTTGAAACTGTGTTTAGGATAAATCTAAACTTTCGTATATTTATTTTTCTAGGAATTAATGTCTTAAACATACTCCATACATAACATTATCTTGTGGTTTTTTTTCATGGATGTTGGACAGCATGAGAGAGCCTAAAATTGTCTTAGTTTCAATAAAATGCAAATTCCTTCAAAAGGTAATGCTTAATACCATCCATAAAACACATGTGCATTTTGACTTAGGTGATTGTAATTGATATCCATGACAACTTATTTATTACATGATTATTTTGCCTCTTTAAAAATTGTTTATGAAATATTTTGTTCCTTTGTGGACTATTATTTCTCATCTGTTATGTGCCTAGTTCAATCAGGATCTTATTTTTATGCTTATTCTTACATAAACTAGTTTTAAAAGTAAGCTTTTAAGTAACAATTTTAGGTGTTATTAGACCAAACTTTTCTATGTGATGATAGACAGGACTTAGGGAGAAAACTCAAATCTGGCATATTACCTCCAGTGAGTACTGGCCGAAAAGTAGGGCAGAGCTGAAGGAAGGCTGCTACCGTATTCAGGGTAGATAGGTGTAAGCCACCCGTAAGCCATGGATGGGTGGATGCCAGAGGATAATCTTGGTTGTTGTTCTTGAGGTGTTCTCCACCTTCTTTTTTTTTTTTTTTTGAGACAGGGTCTCTTACTGACCTGAAATTGGCTAAGCAATCTCTGCTGACTGCCCAGTCAGTTCAAATGGATCCACCTGTCTCTGGGTCCTCAGTGCTTTTTAAAAGTGGGTTCGTGAGAATGAACTGAAGTCCTTATGCTTTCAAGGCCAGTGCTTTGCGATATGAATAGTCTCTCCAGCCCAATACTGTTTCTAGCTAAATATTTACATTTTAAATCAACTTTAATTCATGTTTAAAAAAATACATGGTGGGGCTGGAGGGATGGCCTAGCGGTTAAGAGCGACGACCGCTCTTGCAGAGGACCCGGGTTCGATCCCCAGCACCCACATGGCGGCTAAGAACCGTCTGTGACTCCGGTTCCAGGAGAACTCCAGTTCCAGGGGAATCCGAGACCGTCTTCTGACCTCCGCGGCATCGCACGACACTGGTGCGCAGACCTGCATGCAGACAATACATTCATACACATAAAAATAAATAAAAATTAAAAAAAAAATACATGGTATGGCTTAAGGCATCAGCAAATCTCTAGAAAGCAGTAGAATCAAGTTTTACACGCACGAAGTTTGGTCAGGGTTAAGATTTACACACAGGAAGCTTGGTCTGAGGTCTGCGCTCTGAACAACATGCATATGTCTTGTCCAGTCTCAGGTCCTGGTTTTGCCATCTTTACAGAATAACAGTGCCCTCTAAGGCTTGCACAGTCGCAGCTTTCTCACTGGGTGGTCTCTCTGAACTCTCTGAAGTTTCCTTTGCACTTGCTTCCAGCCTCTTTTACTTTATGAGAAAACAACAAAACCCCAACTTTTTTTCTGCCTGTCAGTTTCATGCACGGGTTTGTCTCTTTTGGCAACACTGCTACAGCTTGGCAGTAATTCTGGATGATGCTTTGACTCTGATCTGGCTCTTTCTTTGCAACTGTGATTTTGGTAACTTTCCCCTTGGCTCCACACAGTCAACTCAATTGGACATTAGTATCATGACCAAGCTTATGTTCCCTGACCACCAACTTCCTGTCTCACTTCATCCGGGAGGGACAGAGCAATGCTCTAATTGTGGTTCTAATTGGAAGGTACTGAACTTTAACTGGCCCTTCAGTTGATAATATTTTAGTGCTATCTACTCAGCATTCAGAATATGACTATTTTTTTAACCAATTTATGTTCAAAGTGAGATTAAGATAAAATGGGAACTGGATAGTATAGAAGAATAGTCACTTGTTTGGCTATCTAGGAAGCCAAGTTTAATTTTAGCCTCAAGAGAATTTGAAATCATAATAATTAGATGGGTATTAAAGCCCACATGTGAAAAGGACTCGTTTTTAAAGCCTACCCCTTCATTTAGCATCAATTCACAACTGGCAGTTCATTTTCTCAAATGCTCTACCACTGAGCATGCATACAGAGTTAGAGTATAATGCATTTAGAGTTCAAATAACTAGGAAACAGGCCATGGCTGGAGGTGAGAGATAGACCCTGCAATTAACTTGAATTTACACAGCAATGTATGAAATATAACACTTAGATTTATATGTTGAAAGAAAGATTCTATTCTTTTGTACATTTTATTTGTGGTACCTAATACTGGGAGGGTTGGTTTAAAAAGATATATACCCTGCACATACTGCTGGGCTTCCAAACAATTGTTGAGTAATATCCATTCTTGAGCTTGGGTTCCAAGGTTAATGTGAAATGAACTCCAGAAAAATAGATAATCATTTTACAGTCACTTCAAAATTCTGTGTGAGTCCAACATTAGTCCAGCTCTGATGCTCTGACCAGCTAAAGAAGTTAGTGATGTGATGCTCTGGAGTAGCCTGAAAGGAGCTGAGCCTGGTGGTTTAGTCTTCTGCCATGCAAACAGCCAAGAAAGTATTTTTGTAAGATTTAGGTAAAAAAAAAAACCCACACTTAATAGGCCTTTCCAGTAGAAATAGCAAGTAAGCATCCTTCTTTTAACATAAGCACGTATTGACAACAGTGGCATCTCTATTAAGCTTTCTCTCTTACCTAAACACTCCTGCTACTGTCACCTCTCAGGGTTGTCATACCCACCACCTTGACAGCACAAACACTACTATAACATCTGTCAGAAAAGCCAGGTGATTCCCTACATCTCCTGACACATCCTGCTCTTTAATATCTGCCTGTCAGAACACCTACGAGAGGCACTTGCTTTCATGTTCGGAGCTGTAGCCCATATGACCGTCGCATACTCTGTAATCATTGCCCTCAGACTGCTGTGAAATCTGCCTTTGGAACAGTGGAGTCTCCTACTGGAAAATGCTGTTGGCAAAAATGAATCATCCAGGTCAGGTGGAATGAATTTTAATAGAAGTAACTAGTTTGAAAAGCATTGTTATTTTGTTTTGGTATGTCTATGTTTTAACATCTTATGGTAGGCTGTTTTTGAAATGTGTGTTGTGCTTCCCCCTGCTATAGTTAAGAGGTACCTCATGGAAGCCTAGAGATATATTTCTGGCTTCCCTTGTCTTGAATATAGTCTACTCTTGTGGGTTATATATGCCTCTGTATTCATCTTAAGTTTGTCTTATCTAAAGAGCAATGTTCCCCTTGGTTTCAAAAAGTGATTGATTTAAGTAATTTCGCTGTGATACACGGAGCAGTCTTTTATTTACCAGAGATGGTTTTCTGGCACCCCATTGGTAGGTCACTGAGCTTTGATGCTTTCTCTTCTTATCTGCTTCTCTTGAGGCATGTGTTTATGAGAGGCCTGGGGAGCAGGCTATTAATATAGGCGATGTTCTCAGGAAAGAATGTGGCTAATTTTGTAGCAAATATTATAAAACTTCTAAAACCAGTACATGTGGTATAGTCACATAGTCACCTTGAGAGAATGGGAACTTATCCTGACTTAGCCAGAGGAGTACATCTTTAAATTTATTCATATGTACATACTTTTAAACCACACCTAAATTTCATTTGAGAAAATAAGTAATACATTTGAAAAAATTAACATATTGCTACTATAATAATGCAAATGAAGAAAAATATCTAAAATAACAATGATGTACACACTTATACATACCTTAGGTCAGCTTACCTTACTCAGGGTTGAAATGTTACTTGACAACACTGATTTTAATATTTTGGTATTTATTCTCACTTTTCCTGTGCCTTTATATATACATAAAAGCAAACATTAATTATAAAGGGGTATGTGTGTGTGTGTGTGTGTGTGTGTGTGTGTATTTTTGAGACAAGGTCTCTCTGTAGCTCCAGCTGGCCTGGAACTCTTTCTGTAGACCAGGCTGGCTTTGAACTCACAGAGATTCACCTGCCTCTGCCTTCCCAGTGCTAGGATTAAAGGCATGCACCACCATGCCCAGCCTATATATTCTATATATTCTTTATTTCTATACTAAAGATCAGATCCAGGAACTGATACATGCTAGAAACATACCCCCTCTCTGTTTGCTTTTAATTTTGAGGCAGGGTCTCACTAAGTGGCCCAGCCTGGTCTTGTGCCTACTCTGTAACCCAAGCACCCTTGAAATATTTTCTGGAACGTGGCCTTTTCTTTTTGGTAATCCTTAGACATGTTTTGGACTTATGCAGTTTTACTATGAAATTAGTACACCACGAAATTTAGAGTCCATCTTTTGCATGGATTCCTTCAAGTCCTTGAGGAGTGAAGATTCTAAAAATTTTCTTTCCAGAATTTTGTTCTTACTTTTCTGAAAGAGGGTCCCTGACATTTTATTCATAAGTTTTGGGAGACCTGAAGCTCTTCCTGACTTCTAAGCCAGGAGATCTGGAATGTGTGCATACATCTTTGTTCTAGCATTCTCACTAACGTGAAACAGGAAAAGGAATTACCTAAAAAGATAATGGTAGCATTTTAAGATACTAAAATCATTAAAAAATATTTCTACCACCTGGAGAAGTTAAAACATTGTGATATATGCACACTTTGAAATCTAGCATGTAGGTAGGCTTTTGCCTGTTCTATTTGATAACAAATTGCTGGTTTTTAAAGATGGATTTGAGTTTTTGAAACTGGAGTAGGCGAGTTTGGTTTAAAGTAAAATATGACTATAAATTACAGGATCATCTTATTTAGTCAATTCAATTGGGAAAAAAGGAATTTTTTTTCAAATCCTACTAGGTAAAACAAGACTCTATTTTAAAAGTGAAAATAATATGGTAAACATCATTTAATGCAAAATCAACTAGGAGAACCTCAATGAAAACTTGAACAAATACATTGGCACAATTCCTTAGAGTGTTAATTTGATGATATTATGAAAGCACACAATGAGGAGAAATTATTAAATGCCTTAGGGTATCGGACAATGTATCACAAAAGATTTGATGTTTAAAGTAAATTTTGAATTTAATATAATTTATGTGCATGAGTGTTTTGCCTGCATGTCTGTAAGTGTGCCCATGTCACACATTGTCTGCATAGAACAGAAGAGGTTGTGAGGTATGCTGGAAATAGGGTTAGGAGTTATTAGCCACCATGTGCATGCTGGACACTGAGCCTTGGTGCTCTGCAAGAAGAACTAATGCTCTTAACCACTAAGCCATCTCTCCACCCTCAAGGTAAATTTTTTGTCTTTTGAGATAGGGTCTCCTATAGTCCCAGATGTCCTAGAACTCACTGTGTAGACTAGACTGGCCTTGAATTCACAGAGAGCTGCCTACCTCTACCTCCTGAGTGCTGGGATTAAAGGTGTGAAAAGAAAAATGTAAACAGAAAACAGTTTGGGTAAAAAAAGATGTGGTAGGTTAAAAAGATAAGTTGGATATGGTGGGTATGGGAAGGAGACAGAGACAGAGGGATCTCTGTGAAATGGAGCCCAGCCTGATTTCCATAGCAAGTTTCAGACCTGCTGGGGCCACAGGGAGTGTTTTGGAAAACAAAAACATAAGGGAAAAAAACACTAAAGATATAAACATGTGAAGGGGTTTGACTTGTTTGTAGAAATTAAATTAACTGGCATTGCAGTACTTATATTAATGATAGGAGCCAGTGATGTAATAAAAGGCCAGCAGCCCTCTGCTATCCATGTTCATATACACCCATGTTTTCATTCATCAATGGTTACTCTAACAGCAAAATTTTCTTTTGGATAAACCCTGCTTTCTCATCACTGGCTGAATTTTCCTTCCCTACATGGGGAGATGTTCTTTGAAAAACAATGTTTATGCCCTTTCTTCTTTTAGAACTATTATATGATATGTTGACTGTGAGACAGACTGAAAATATTAGAAGAAAAATCAAGACCAATAGAAAAGGGAACACATGACAACCAACAAAGTTAAGACAATAACCTCACTATTGACCTTCAAAAATGAATTTGCTGACAATCCATTAAAAAATAAGCTTATAATGTTAATAAAAGAGAAAAAAGCTAAAAATATTCTCCCCAAATTTTACATATATATGTGTAATATCTTTGAGATCATGAACCGCAAGACTAGAACTCCCTAGTGGCAGCTGCTAAAGTTCCCTGTGTCTCAGTTTTTTTCATACGTCAAGGTTCCCAGAACCACATAGTGGCTAACAACCATTTGTCATTCCAGTTCCAGGGGACTTTGACACCCTTTTCAACCACAGTGCACATTGCCCAGCATGGGTACACTTACATACATGCAGCAAATAGAGTCATACACATAAAATAAAAATAATAAGTAAAATATTTTAAAAGAGACAAATGAATAATATAAAAATAATAATGTGGACTATGTGTTCAGGGCTGATCTAAGACTTCACATAATTTAGATAATCCATACAATAACTTCTAACATGGGAAATGTTTTCTTCTGCCTGCTTTATAAATGAGGCTCTGAAAATTAAATAACTCTCCCAAGAACACATGCCTAGTGAATTTGAATGCAGGGGGCCCAGTGCGGGGCCTCTGTTATAGATCTGAAACACTGACAGCCATGAAGAAGTGCCTGGAAGAGCCGTGAGTGCTTAATATGTAATGACTCTCGCTGTTATTACAAAGGGCAGAAAGTATTTTAAATACTGTTTGATGCTGAGCCTTGGATTTTCTATGGCTGTCTCTTGTCATCAATTTAAAAGTTTAAATGCTGAAATGAAACTCAATGAAGGAAATCTCCAAAGGTCATATTTGCTGGTTCTGAGGAGGAGGATTTTTGGAACTGCAACTTGACCCAGGGACAGAATGAAGAGCAAGAGCGGAGAGACTTAGTTGCATATACTTTGGCTTCTCCTTCTTAATGCGATTTCTTTTGCTTATTCTTCTCTGTTGCTAATGGAGGAAGCAGCTGTTTGCTTTGGAAGTTGGATTAGCAGATGGTACATTTGACGACCTATTGCATAAGCTGAGGAAATGAAAAGTTTTTGTGCCTAGAAAACAGGTTCTGTAAGTGGCATGTAAGTATATGCCTTCTGCTTGGAGAAGGAGGAAGAGTGTTTCTAAGTAGAGTATCCAAAATACTTAAGACTTTGTTATCTAAGTAGAACAGGGAGTGGGAGAGCAGAGATACTCATGGTGAGGAGGACCATCAGTCAAACTTCCTCCTTTGTGTGAAGTTTTTGACTCTGAAGCCTGAAGCCCTGCATGCTTTGCTAAGTGGCATACCATGCTGTAAACAGAAGTGTTGTTAGTAGGATACTCATAGCAATTGTCCTATTAATTTACATACCCTAGTATGTCACAAGATCCCTTTTAGAAAAAGAAGAGATGGGGGCTGTGGTTAAGAGCATTGCATGCTCTTCCAGAGGACCCAGGTTTGATTCCCAGCACCCACATGGTGGCTAAAATTCATCTGTAACTCCAGTTCCAGGGGAATCTCTTCTGACCCCAGTGGCACTCTACAACTCTAGTATACTTACACACATGCAGGCAATACACTCATACACATAAAATAAAAATAATGAAATATTCAAAAGGAAAAAGAAGTGATAACAAGTGCCAAAGTCTATATGTAAATGAAAGTTATGAGAAAAACTATTAAATATAGACCACGTGGAAAAGAGTATGCCTTTGTAAGCAGCAAGTCAGAGATGGAAGACTCAAATAATGCCTTCTGTAGCCAAAATAAAGTCTATTTTATTTTAATGTGTCTTTCATTGGCATATTTCTGAAAGAACAGAGATTTGGTTTTAAATGGAAATATTCTAAGTTGGTCTTAAGCAGTTAGTAGCTTTCATCCAAAATATTGATATTATCCTAGGAATGTCTTAAATATGTATATATTACCTGGAGTAGATTGGTAATCTGTCAGTGATAATAGGCTGGAAGGAAAAGTTGTTTAATCAACCTGATTAAGAATTTGCCCAGGGCATGAATAGGCATAACAGATTCTGCTCTGGTCTTTCAGAGACTTCTTTATCTAAACATCTATATGCATAATCCAGAAATTATGTTTTAAGAAATCTCAATCACTTTAAGATTCTACCCCTGACTTGAAGAACCAATGGTTTTATCAGGTTTAACTACAGAGCATGAGTGAGGAGCCTAAGTGACCCCCTCAAGAAGATTTATCACTAGAAAATTTCATCCCAGCATGGATGATAATAACTTTCCTATAACTGCATAGATGAAGTGTCCACCTCAGTTAGCCTTCAATAGGCTATATGCTTTAGGACTTCTCAAGACCATGAACAACAACAACAACAAAAATGACATACGTTGTACCTCATTTGTGGATCCTAGCAACAAACCATTATAAGTAATGTTTGGCTGAAGGGAACCCTTTCCTCCCCTTTCTGTGGATTTTCTTCATATCAGGCCATTCTGAGGGATTTCTGGTCTACCACCTTCCTTCTCCTGAGGTCTGAGGACAACTCCTGGGAACTAGTTCTCTCTTTTCTTCATGTGGATCCTGAGGATGAAGCTCAGGTTGTCGACCTTGGCAACAAGCTCCTTTACTCACCAAGCCATTTTACTGCCCTGAACCTTTTCATAGTTCAATTGTAAGGTTCTTTACGGATTATAGGTGTAAACCCCTTATTAAGTTATGATTAACAAGTATTTTTCCTTTGATATGTGATTTCTCTCATCACTTCTTTAAAAATTTTTTGCTGAAAAATTATGTCTAATAAAACACATAAAAATTCAATAAAAAAGAGATAAAGTAAAAAGATGATACTTAAAGAACTCAAAAAAAGAAAACAGAAAATAGGACAGAATTACATACAAGGAGTTCAGGAGACACAGGAGGAACAGCTAGAATTTAAGGGAGAAACTTTTTGAGATGGGGTCTTCTTGTAACTCCAGCTATCCTGGAACTCACTATGTAGACCAGGCTGTCCTTGAACTCACAGAGATCTGCCTGCCTCTCTCTCCTGAGTGCTGGGATTAAAGGCGTGGACCAGTACACCTGGTAATAGCTGGAATTTTAATTGAGGTTTCAATGACCTTCCCCACCTGCTCTTTCTGTGAGAGACTCAGCAGTCACAGAAATTTCTTTCTTTTTTTTTTTTTTTTTGGTATTTTCAAGACAGGGTTTCCCTGTAGCCCCAGCTGTCGTGGAACTCACTCTGTAGACCAAGCTGGCCTTGAACTCACAAAGATCCGCCTGCTTCTGCCTCCCAAGTGCCAGGATTAAAGGTGTGCACCACCACGCCTGGCCACAGGAATTTCTTACATGTAGTTACAGATGCTCTGATGAAAATAATGGCATACCATATGTGTCAGTTTTCAAATGTATCTGACACAAACAACTGAAGGAAAGGTGTATTCATGGCCCTGGTTTCAGAGTTGTTAGCCCCTAGTTGGAGCCATTACTTCTGAACAAGCTGTGGAGCACAACAGCAAGACAGGTTGCATGTGGTAGAGCAAACTAGATCACCTCATGTCAGGAGGCAGAGACACACTAGTCCATCACACATCCCTGGACACTTATTTCCTCCAACCAGGCCCCACTCTTCAATAGCCTTCTAAACTAAGACTCTCATCAATGGATTAGTCCATTGATGAAGAAAGTACCATCTTGATTCCATCATATCTTCATATCGCTGTCACCTGGAGACCAAGTCTTTAACATGTAAGTTTTTAGGGACATTTCATATCTGCATCATAACATTATCTGATCATTTTCCCAATACAATGCAACATATAATCATTTAGATAATTATCTGTCCTAATCTTACATAATGCCTGTCTTCTCCAGTATACTACAAGTTCAGTGAAGATTAGCTTACCTTTGATTTGTTCTCTTCTCCAGACCCAGGGACAAACACAGCATGTTCTGCTCAAAGAGTTTTCTGACTCTGTGGGACAGGACAGTGAGGAAGCAGGGTGCCAACTTCAGAATGAACAAAGAGCTGGGTATGCGTGCAGGCATGGCAAACCCTGTTTTTGATGATGCCCAAACAAGCTGAATTCTATTCTATATATAGGTTCGTCTAGGCTATCTCTCCACAACTTTCACAGGAAAAATCCTGGTCTCTGGCTGCATAGTGAACAATTATTTGGAGATACAATGGGACATGGGTACAACATTCTTCATTTAGCAAAAGAGGCAAGAACTCAATATGGAGACTTTCAGTGAGCACAGACCAGCGTTACCATGCTTTAAGGATTCTCAATAACCAATTCATTGTGGCTGAAAGAGGACAGTGCCATCTCCAAGAATCTCTCTACCACTATTATCTTTTCAAGCACTCCTTCCTCCACAAGAGCATATACTTCTGATGACTATTACTTTCAATCACAAAATCTGCTGCATACAGCACCAACTGTTATGAGTGATAAAGGTATTTATTATACTAATGTTGAGTCTCTGGATCAGGCCACATGAAATCTAAGGTTAGGTCATGAAAAATGTAGGTTCTATTTTGCAGTGAATATATTTTGGTTTAGAGATACTGAGCATTTCTACACAGCAAATTTCTGTTAACAAAAAGCTATTTTGCAGGGATGAATTATGCTTCTTTGCCATTTGTAATGGAATTTACTTCTTAGTCAAACATGAAGCAGGTTAGAGCCATTCCTTATTAATCAGATTTCTTGGCAGATTTGATCTTTCTGGTCATTGACATCATTCATGAGGGTAAGCTGTAAATATTTTAATTATTTTCTATTCAGTGCATACTGCACTGACTGGCCTCAGGATGGATATCTGATGATTCTGTTACTGCAGAACTTGGCTAACAAATGACTGTGATATTTACTTTTCTTTTTCCAAATCTTCAGGGAAATAAATTTATGGATCACTTAACCTTTTGCCCAAGGAACAAACCCAAGTCAGATCTGAATTAATATTGCTCTGAGGATGCAAAGCAAGGCTTGACTTTCAAAGCAAAATGGCTGGTTAAGCAGCACTCCATATCACAGAGGTAATAGCTGCTGGCCTTCACTGGATATAAATGGTGATCTAGCCCTTGATGTATTTGCTCTGAAACCCAATAGAATGGTTTTGTTTTGCTTTCCTTTGGCTAGCTCGGATTAAACAATGAATTCTTTATTATACTTACATTAGGTTCTCTAGAGCCAGAACTACTATAGTCACCAGTTTTCCCCTGGTCTGAAGCTGCCCCTCACCTGGACATAGCTTCCCTCACTGAAACTGTCTACACTCAGCAGTAAAAGTTGTGAACACACTGACAATTTTATAGATGCTTCTGATTTCTACATCACATTTCAAAGTTTTCCAGACACACTGTAATGTGATGCTCCATCTCTCTATTGGAATAATGAGATTTCTTGGGCATTCCGAAAATATTTTACTCAAACTGAAAAATGTTGGCAGAAAAAAAAGCAACTGTCTTTGGGAATTATGCCTCCGCATGTCTCACACTCTTGTTGCAAGAAGAATTTACCCACATGGGAAAGCATGGTTGCTCTTTCATACTTGGAATAACTTTACTGAAAGAAAACCACCTCTTGATTTTGCTAAGTTATGAAGGATCTGGTTTGATGCAGAAACTGTTAGAAGTTTAGATTCAGCTTGTATGTTCTCAATAGCAACTGAGAATTTTAAACCATTTAAAAATGCACATGTTCTGGGCTGGAGAGATGGCCTAGTGGTTAAGAGCGCCAAATGCTCTTGCAGAGGACCCGGGTTCGATCCCCAGCACCCACATGGCAGCCGAGAACCGTCTGAAATTCCAATTCCAGGAGAACTCCAGTTCCAGGGGAATCCGACACCCTCTTCTGACCTCCGCGGCATTGCACGACACGGGCGCACAAACTTGCATGCAGACAGTACATTCATACACATACAGAAATAAATAAAATTAAAAAAAAATTAAAAAAATAAAAATGCACATGTTCTATCTATTCAAGCTATTTTCTGAAACTCTCTTCAGTGTTCCTTAAAATACATAGGACCTGGGGGATGGCTCAGTGGGTAAAGTGTCTGCCATACAAACACTAGAACCTAAGTTCAGATGCTCAGATGTAAAATCTGGGTGTGGCAATACGTTCCTGCAACCTTTGCACAGTAAGGGCTCCCTGGCTAGTCAGTTGAGCTGAGACTGTTCTGGGTTCAATGAAAGTCCAGGTCTCAAAAGTAAGATGGAGAGCAATAGAGGAAGACACTGGAAGTCACCCTCGCCCTCCACATATGTACACACAGGTGAGTGAGCACACATGTTCATACACCACACAAAAATATTTTTTGAGACATGGTCTCCCTATAGCCCCAGCTGGCCTGGAACTCACTCTGTAGACCAGGCTGGCCTTGAACTCACAGAGATCCCCCTGCCTCTGCCTCCCGAGTGCTAGGATTTAAAGGCATGCACTTTAATTTCTGCTGGGGACACTTTCTTGAGTCAATAAAGGAATTCTCTCAAAAAAAAAAAAAAAGGCAGTTCTTAGCGGCCATGTGGGTGCTGGGAATTAAACCCAGGTCCTCTGCAAGGGCGGTCAGCGCTCTTAACCACTGAACCATCTCTCCAGCCCAATAAAAATATTTTTAAAATATGCATGATAAACAATAGTTTAGAAATTACTGTTTTAGAACTATTTTTATCAACAAAATTGTTTTCTTTTAAAACATTTTATTATTATTTTATTTTTTATGTGTATGAAGTGTATTGCCTGCATATTTGTAAGCACATCTTTGTCATGCAATGCCTATGGAGGTTAGAAGAGGGCTTCAGTTGCCCTGGAACTGAAGTTATGGATGGGGATGGTTGTTAGCCAATATGTGGGTGCTGGTAAGCAAACCTAGGTCTTCTGCAAGAGGAGCCAGTACTCTCAATTGCTGCACCATCTCTTTAGCACCCTACTCCTTTAAAATTATTTTATTGTTATTTTATGTGGTATGAGTATATTGATTACATGTATGTAAGTGCACCAGTGTTGTGGAATGCCCAAGGAAGACAAAAGAGGATGTCAGATTCCCTGGGTCTGGAGTTACAGATGGTTGTTAGCTGCCATGTGGGTTCTGGGAATCAAACCCAAGTCCTCTGGAAGACCAGCCAGTGCTCTTAACTTCTGAACCATCTCTCCAGCCCAAGAATAGTTTTCTTTAATAAAAAGATGTCCATTCTGCCTTCCCTTGCAAAGTGGAAAAAGAGTTTTTATACATGCAACACTACCAAGAATCCCTGTGAGATCTGGATGGAGACTGGAGAAATTACCCATACTCTGTGGAATCAGAAGCAAATTGGGACTTCTTTCCCTTATTTACTGAAATTGCCTTAATAAATTCTCCTCTGGAGAGCAAGAACCAATTACACTAATGTAGGAGTGGAAGCAATAATAGATTTCATGTTGTGGAAAACATCCACTGGAAATGGTGATGCAAACAGGGGTGACCATGTTCAAATCGCAGTTACTGCCTGACATGCACTGTGATGTTTGTAATGTCCATTCTGTGACCTCAACTCACAGCAACTGTGAGATGTTCATGCACTCCTAGAGCCTCTGTGCCATTTCATTTGGAAGATACTCTCTTCTTTAAATGTCGGTTGGTCTTTAAATAAGAAATAAATTAAACAATGTATATACCAAGAAATTATCTATGGATATTGACCCTAACAAAATTTTTACTAATTTTCATTAAAAAAGAAAAGAATATCAAGTCTGTTTGTGTCCTGTTGCATTTCTGCATATTAAGACTCTCACTCATTATTAACAGTTCTTGAACAATAAAGCAGCAGCAATCACACAGGACTACATAAAATGCAATTTTAGTAGTTCAATAGAAGTGTTTCTGAAAATTGTTTCAGGCATTTTCTTGCAGATTGCCAGCAACTGGAAATGCTTTTCAAACACTAACATTTTGCAAAACCTGAAAATTCATGTGATGCTTATTGAGTAAAAAGACCTTTAGTGCCTACTCCACAAACACCAACAATAGAAGTTGCACTGGGTTAAAGGTCATCCCTGTGGGTTTGGTCTGCCTTGAGGCCATTAAAGAGTCCAAGACCATTGCTGTATAATGGCTCCGATCTAGCACCTGCGGTCCCCCCATCTCACCATCTTGCGCTGTCATTGCCTTCCTTTTTGCTGACAAAATGTTAGCTCACAAAGTTGTCAAGTCTTTCATTAGTTTATCCCTTTATGTAACACAAATAACTTGCTGTCGCCAGGCATTGTGCTTGGAACTTGAGCGCATTATTTGTAAAATGTAGTATTTGTCCTTATGAAACCTGATATCTAGCCTATTCAACTCATTAATGCTGAAGCCATTTTCTGGAGGATAGGACTATCTCAATCTTTATATATAGGCGGTGGCAAATTTTGTGTTGTTTCCAGAAAGGGTAATTTTCTAACCTTAAAGTTCATTTTCTGCAGATGATTGGGAACATAGTAGAAGGGGTACCCATCTGGCAAGACAAATAACCATAATCACTCACAAAGATCAAGCTATCACATCCAGGTTTCTCTTACAATTAGTTTTGGGTAGAGGCAACCTAAGAGGGTCACTGGAGCACTAGATAGATTGTGGTCTTCTGATGTTAGTCTGAAGAGACCATCTTTCATCTCTACCTCTAAGTCAAGCAAATTTGGGGAAAGTTTGATGCATTTCAGATATGTTTCCCTGTAGGACATTTTTTGTAAGGCTTGAAATAAAGCTGAAATCATAGGGATGGTCTTGTAGATCAACCATTCCTTGTTTAGTTACTGGGGTAGCCTCTTGGGAAGAAAAAAGGAGGGACATGGGCTTGGGAATCATAATGTCGAATGGTTGATAAAAGCTCTGACATTTACCAGCCTTGCACTTTAGCACCTAAATACTCTCTTCTGTGAAACTGTAGGAAACAATGCACTGAAAGTTGAATATTAGATGAGATATCTCATAAAGTGCATAGCTCACTCCATACCTTACCTTCTATTTCAGTTTCCTCTCTGTGTCTTCTCCCCCCCCCACACACAAATTACCTTTTGATATAGAGTAGGTTGGATAGGAATTTCCTCAAAACTACCATGTCAGATAATTGTAAAACATATATTAGAAAATGGATTCCATCAAATAAAAATGCAGTAATGCATAGAGGAAAATGAATGGTTATCAGTTTTCAAAGGTAATATACCATAGCTAGGGATCATTCATATGAGGTTACTTTCCGTCAATCTAATCCAGAGTTCAGTGACCTGCAGCAGGTGTGCCAGACAGTGGTATGATGCGCCAAGGTGCTGGGCATGCTGCCATTACCCAGGTGTGGAAAAGTCCAGACTAATTGCCAGTCTTAGCCTGGTAGAGTGAGTCGTGAGATTTAATAACTGCTCCTGCTCCTTCTGTTATACAACTGTCCTCACAGAGCAGTAGGAAACCTTGCCAAGGAAAAGCTGGAGTTTGTTTTCTAGACTGGGGACTAAGGGCACTGTGTCCCTGGACCTTCTTTAACCACTTTCATCCTTATCGTCCCTTAATCACAGGACAAGCATTGCTAGTATCTTATCTGGCAGGAACTTTCGCTCCCCCTTCTCACACAGCTCAGGTGTTGTTCAGGCATCTGCCCTGTCATAGGACCCTCAGTGAAGGACCCCAGGATAGGGTTTGATGAGTCTATCTATCACAACTGATAACGATGAAAAGATAGGCTCTCACTTTTAATTCCTTCTGGCAGCCTTCCCAACTTAATAAGGGAACCGGTTTTAGGATGATTAGAACAGAAGACAATAGAACAGAAATACAGAGCAGAGACACAGAAAGAAAGGAGTGAGTGCTATTATCAAAGATGTCACTGAGCCAGTGGAACAACTTGTTCTGTCTATATCTGATATCCTAATAGTCCCATTGTACCTTCTTGCTGTTTGACCATGTATACCAATGAAATTTCCTGTTATGAAGCAAAAAAAAAAAAAAAAATCCCTGATTTACTTTACCTGATATTTCATTTTCTATCATGCATTAATTGTAAATGTAGTGGCTTCAGACACACAGATTTAATTTCTCAGGACTCTGGGCATCAGATTCCTGAAGTGACTCATCTCTTGCCTCCTTCTTCCCAAGACCTTTGTAATTATTATTAGGTCACCAGGACAACCAGCCAATCCTTCACTATAGGAGCCCTACTGTTGTCTCCTATGTAAAATTCCTTTCACTGTGTGGTGATGTTATTCACATCGTGAGGATGAAGTTATGGATTCTTTAGAATGGCCATTACTCTATTGTTTACACCTGTTTAGCATAGCTACATAGGTACATTCCCAAGGGAGAGAGAACCACATGACCTGCTGCCTGTAGGCACTTCTCGTACCCGAATCATTACTCATTCAGTCCTCCATACAAAACGTAAAGTATCCCAGATGTTAGGCACTGTATTAACAGCTCGGTTGTAAATAGGTATGAGTCTTTTCCCCTCTTTGTAAAAGAAAGATAATTTCAAGAGATGCCCCCATGCATAGTCCCCTGAGACTTAGTTGACCTCTGAGGGCAAGGAACAAAGTTATCCCTTAAGTCCCTCGGCCAAATTGGTATGGGCATTAAGTATGGATGTTAAGCCCCCAAAAGGCTCAGTTACACCACAGCCTGATACATCACACCTACACTAAAATTGTATCTTCTGAAAACAAACTATATGTTATTTCCACATCATGTTTCTTGATTCACATTTTCACCCCCCCAAAAAAAATCCCAAGTGACCCCTGAGGACCAGATCCTCAACTGACCTTGAGAAAACAAAAACCTTGGTTAATCTGGGCTAACTGTGTGGCCTTAAGCATACAAAAGGAAGTATAACCAGAAATAATCAGTAAGGCCTGAGAAATTGTACTTAAGATAAAAAAATAAAACGCAAAAAAGGTATATTAAAAAATAAAATAAGGGGCTGGAGAGATGGCCTAGTGGTTAAGAGCACCGACCAATCTTGCAGAGGACCCGGGTGTGATCCCCAGTATCCACATGGCAGCTGAGAACCATCTTTAACTCCAGTTCCAGGGGAAACTGACACCCTCTTCTGACCCGTGGCATTGCATGACATGGGTGCATAAACCTACATGCAGACAGTACATTCATACACATACAAAAATAAATAAAATTTTAAAAATTATTAAAAAGTATCTTTTAAAAAATAAATTAAATTTAAAAAAAAAAGAAAAAGAAAGGTAATTGAAAGAGCATTGAGGGGAGACGCCATAACGCGCCAGGCCAGTAGGATCGAAAGGTTATTCCTGGACAAACTGTCAGCCCATGAAAGGAAACAGCCAGAATTGACCAGAGTCCAAGTCAACAGCTCCAGAGAGAGTGGACTGTTTTACCTCTCATCCACCTGTGCCCCTTTTCTAAGCCTAGGGAACAACCTGCGGAAGAGGGGGCGTGGTAGAATGTAAGGGCTGCGATTGGGGTGAATGGTGAAACTACAGCAATGTAGTCTGGACACTCATTTGATCAACTTGATTGAACAAACAACCTGTCACCCCCCACTGGATGGTGGGGCTGTAGGTGTTTGGGCACAACAGCCTGCAGATAGGTTTTGCATGAAGGATGCTTGTACTCATGGATTATCACTTATAGCTAAAAATGAAAAAAAAAAAACTGAGAGAAAGATGCAGGACAGTTATGGCAGAATGCATGATCTGGGATGGGGTGGGGTTGGGGGGGGAGGGAAAGGGAAATAAGCCTGAACTGAATTGGAAAAATGTATGAAATGCACAAAGCATCAATAAAAACTAATTTAAAAAAAAAAAAAAAAAAGAAAAGAAAGACTTGAAGCTCTGGTGTAAGGTATGGGAACACAGAGAAGGTCCTCACTTTAACCTCCAGGTCGGGTTGTTCTGTTCTAAAGAATCTATCTCTATAGATACTGATGGACTTGTCAACACTAGATTATCAGAACCAAATATAAAACTAAAGTCTCTTTAGGCTGTGCATTTAAGCAAAATTTATTAATACAGGAGAGCTCTGATATCAGCAATGTATTATTCTGCCAAGGAGATGTTGGCCAGGGGATCCAAGTCCCCCCAAAATGTAAAAGCTTCTTGCCTGTAAACTGTGATACCTGCAAGAAGAGAGGCGGTAAGGCCCTGCTGTCGAAGCCTGATGTAAGTGGGAAAGATGTATTGGACCACACTTGCAAGTGTACAGGTGGTCTCTGGATACCAGAGAGTGTTACCAAAGGCCACTAAACCAATAAACAAAACTTATCTCTTTGAGTCAAGCAAGACTTCCCGTCAGCAATCAGCTACACCTCATCTGCTGGAAATACTGTGCCAGCAGTGGCAGCTATATGTCTGTATATCCCAAATCTAATGGCTGTTAGCTCTCTCCTTAGAGAAATAACCCACAGCTGATGCCACAAGCTTACATCCTTTAGTGGTTTGGAGATGTTATAAGCCACGTAAGACCTAGTCATCTTTTACAGAAAAAATGTAAATTCTGGTTAGCATACCATCCAAATATCTGTGTCTATACCAAAGTAACCTACCATAATAATTAACTGTTTAAATACCTATATGTTAATTGCTTGGCTTCATTAGTGGATTGAAAGGTTATTCCTGGACAAGCTGTCAGCCCATGAAAAGGTAACAGCCGAACTGATCAGAGTCTAAATGACATCTCCAGGGAAAGTTGACTGTTTTGCTTTCGTCCACCTGTGCCCCTTTCTAAGCCTAGGGAACAATCTGCGGAAGAGGGGGCATGGTAGAATGTAAGGGCTGCTATTGGGGTGAATGGTGAAACTACAGCAATATAGACTGGACACTTATTTGATCAACTTGAATGTATGTACAAGCCCCTCCAGATGGACGGTGGGAGACTTGGACTGTGTGGGTTTGGGCACAACTACTTGCAAATTGGTTTTACATGAAGATGCTTGTACTCACAACTTATTACTTATTGTTAAAAAAATGAAATAAAAGAAAGTATAAAAAAATAAACAATTGATTTCAGACCAAAAAAAAAAAAAAGCTTTCTAGAAAAAAAAGAATCTATCTCTATAGATATGGACATGTCAACACTAGATTATCAAAAAGAAAATGAAAGCAGTATATGCTTTGGTACTATGTTTTTTAATTAATTTATTTTTATTTATGTTTTGTGTATTTCATACATCATTTTTCAATTCAGTTCAGGCATATTCCCCTTTCCCTTCCCCCACCCCAACCCATCCCAGATCATGCCATAACTGTTCTGCATCTTTCTCTCAGTCTTTTTTTTTATGTTTTTTAATCATTTAAAAAGATTCTTCATGTCTGTTTTTCTTAGGAAAGAAAGGCATATTTGGAGAAAATGCTTGAGAATTCAGAGAAATATGAAAATGGCTGCTTAATATATTTCAAAACTAATTCACTTAATAATCCACTTGTTCAACCAATGTTTACTGAGTTAAAATGTCGTTCCCAGGCAGTGTGTTGCATCCCTAAGGCAATTCTAAGGTAATTAAGATGTTGTGGACTCTTGTACTCTAATTATATGTAAGACAGGAACACAAATAACTAAAATATATTTAATGTAAATATTTTTAACTCTGCCATGAGCTCTCCCATTATTAACTTATTTTATTTTCTAGCATTTTATTCTACTATTTTCACTCATTTTTATACTTTCTGTTTTGTCTAAAAGTTAAAGAAGGAAAATCATGAGAAAATAGAAGCCATGTATAATGTGAAGTAATCACTGTGTTTAGTTCAGTATCAACTTCAGAAGGTGAAAAATAAGAAAATAAAATACAGGAGGCATGATGTTACATGGTTTCACATTTTCTTTTTTTTTCTTTTTCTTTTTTTTTTTTTGGTCTTTTCGAGACAGGGTCTCCCTATAGTCCCAGGTGTCCTGGAACTCACTCTGTAGACCAGGCTGGCCTTGAACTCACAAAGATCCGCCTGCCTCTGCCTCCCAAGTGCTAGGATTAAAGGTGTGCCACCACCATGCCTGACTATGTTTTTTCTTTTTGGTTTTCACATTTTCATGAGAATAAGTATCCAAAATCTATAAATACATTGATAGACAACAGACCACACCTTTTTTTTTCTGTACTAAGACACCATACAGTTTAACCAATACATCACAACATTTCAGGAATACTACTAAAAAAGAATGGTGTGTGTGTGTGTGTGTGTGTGTGTGTGTGTGTGTGTGTGTGTGTGTTGGGGTTTGTATAAGTATCTAGCTCTTTAGTGGACATTCATTTATGGGTGGAGAGAATACATGTTGTAACGGGTGGTAAGTCCTGCAAAACTACATTATAGTTTGCAAATGAAAACCACACGCGAAGGTTAAATTAGGCAGAAAGTAACCAAATCCAAGAAAAACATCTCTTCTCTTTGTAAACCAGTGTTTGATAACATTTTATAATAAGCTTCCTGAAAGCCATTTTAATGTATTTTATTTTTAAATTATTTTATTAACTTTATTTTATGTGTATGAGTGTGTTGCCTGCATGTAAGTAGGTGCACTTGTGTCCTGCAATGCCCATCGAGGTCAAAAGAGGTCTATAACACACAGGTCCTGGGAACCAAACCCAGGTCCTCCATAAGAGCAGCCAGTGCTCTTAGCTGCTGAGCCATCTCTTTAACTTTTACATTTTCTAACATTTCATTATTATTATTATTATTATTATACAGCCATCCTTCTTTATTTGAATTAGAAAATTAAACTATACTACTATTCAAAATTGGATACATTTAGGAAGGCCAGCAGGAGCAACTTTACACCTTGATCTTTTCTTTTTTTTTTTTTTGAGACAGGGTCTCCAGTAAACACCTTGATTTTTTAAAATATTTTTTTCTTTACTAAGTCACCATGCACTTTGACCAATACATCATAACATTTCAGGAACACTACTAAAAAAGAGTGGTGTGTGTGTGTGTGTGTGTGTGTGTGTGTGTGTGTGTGTGTACTGAAGTTTTGTGCATTTCATACATCACTTCTCAGTTCACTCCAGGCTCATTTCCCCCTTCTATGCCCCATACCCATCCCAAGTCCATGCAGTTTGCCATACATGTCCTGTATCCCCTTCTGAGTCTTTTCAAAGTTTTTCAAAGCAGAGGAGTACTTTTTGGGGAAAAACTTTACTGCTTCAGACAGTTCCCTGTCCCAGTTCTTTTGTTGTTGTTCCCTCCAATCTGTATTGTTTCAACACACACACACACACACACACATATATATATGTGTGTGTGTGTGTGTGTGTGTGTGTGTGTGCATGTGTGGTGTGTGTATCACACCTATAGTAAAATCATGTCATCTAAAAATAATCTGTATGTTATTGCCAAATCATATTTCAGGATTCACATTTTCCCTTTTAATTTTATATTACTCAAAATATGTATACATACCCTCCACCCCTATACTAAAATTATGTCTGGAAATAAGTGGTAGGTAATTCTAGATCTAGTTAAGGGATTCACATTCTAAGAGTACATTTCCTTTCATATAAAGAGAACTATAACATTAACATTACTCAGTTTGCCTTACAAGTATATACTTGGTGCTAGCATCTACAAATGAGGGATAACATTTGTTGTTTGCTTTTCTGGGACTGCATTAACTTCACTTAGCATTAATATCTTTAAGTTCCATCCATTTACCTTCAAAGTTCATGATGTCATCTTTCTTTACCACTGCATGGGACTCCATTGTGTAGATGTACCACACTTTCTCTATCCACTCATTGGTTGAGGGGCACTTGGGTTGGTTCCAGCTCCTTGCTATTATGAAGAGAGCTGCAATAAAAATGGCTGTGCATCTATCTCTATGGTAGAATGAGTCTTGTGGGTAAATACCCAGGAGTGGTATGACTGGGTCAGGTGGTAGGCTCATTTTGAGTCTTTTAATGGTTCTCCACACTGCTTCCTTAATGATTGTACAAGTTTACATTTCCACTAGTAGTGGACAAGTGTTCCCCTTTCTCCACAAGCTCTCCAGCATTTGGTATCATTTGTTTTCTTGATCCTAGCCTGTCTTATCAGAGTGAGATGAAATCTTAAAGTGATTTTAATATGTATTTCCTTAATTATTAACAATGTTGAGCAATTTTTAAGTTTTTCTCATCCATTCTACTTCCTCACTCATGAAGTCTCTGTTCAGTTCTTTACTCCATCTTTTGAGTGAGTCATTTGTTTTCTTACTTTGTTTTTGAGTAGTTCATATTCTGGAAGTTAATGCTCTGTCAAATATCTCAGCTTTGAAGGTTTCCTCCCACTCTATGGGTTTTCTCTTCACTTTCCTGATTGTTTCTTTCGCTGTACAGAAGCTTTTGAGTTTAATGAGGCCCCTCTTGTCAACTGTAGACCTTGTTTCCTGTGCAGCACCTGTCTGATTTAGAAAGTCTTTTCTTATGCCTATGTCTTGTAGGTTGCTCCCAGCATATTCTTCAATCACCTTCAGAGTTTCAGGTTTCCTCTTGAGTTCCTTGATCCATTTGGAGTTGCTTTTGTACAGGGTGCGAGGTAGGGGTTTAATTTTATTCTTCTACAAGTGGTGATCCAGTTTTGCTAACACCATTTGCTAAAGATGCTGTCTTTCATCCCTATGTCTTCTTGGCCCCTTTGTCAAATATGAGGTTGCTGAAATTGTATATGCTCAAGTTTGGATCTCCAATTTTGTTCCATTGGTTTCCAGGTCTGTTTTTATGCCAGTACCAGGCTGTTTTTATGACTATAGCCCTGTAGTATAGTTTGAAGTCTGGCATATTGGTCCCCTTGTATTGCTCTTTTTGCTCAAGGTTGCTTTGGTCATTTGGGGGTCTATTGTTTTTTTTTATATGAATTTAAGGATTTATTTTTCAAAGTCTGTGAGGAAACTCTTGGTGATTTTAATTGGGATTTCATTAAATCTCTATATTAATTTGGGTAAAATGGACCTTTATATATTAATTTTTCCAATCCAAGAGCATGGGAGGTCTTTCCATCTTCTGACGTCTTCTTCAATCTCCCTCAGGGGTTTAAAACTTTTGTTGTAGAAACCTTTGCTCTCTTTAGTTAGGCTTGTTCCTAGGCATTTTATTGTTTTTGAAGCTATTGTAAGTGGGAAGGTCTCCTTATATTCCTTCTTCAGATGCTTGTTGTTGGTGTAAAGAAAGGCTACTGATGTGATCAAGGTTAATTGTGTATCCTGCCACTTTATTGAAACTATTAATCATTTTTAGAAATTTTCTGGTGGAGGTTTTAGCATTTCTTAGGTAAATTATTGTCCTAGTTTGTCTTCCATTGCTGTGACAAAACACTCTGACTGACACCAACTTGGGGAGGAAAGGGTTTATTCAGCTTACATCTCCTGGGTCACAGTTTATCGCTCAGGGAGCCCAAGGCAGGAACTCAGGGCAGGAACCTGGAGGCAGGAGCTGAAGCACAGGCCATGGAGGAATACTGTTCACTGTCTTGCTCCCCTGGCCCATGCCCAGCCTGACCTCTTATACAGTACACAACAACCTGCCCAGGGTGGCACCACCCATAGTGGGCTGGGCCCTCCCACACTGCTCGAACATCAAGACAATACTCCACAGATGTGGCCACAGGCCAATCCAATTGAGACAATTCCCCATTTGAGGCTCCTTCAACCCAAGTGTGTCAAGTTGACACTAAAGCTATCCAGCACAATTGACCCCTTGTCAACTTGACACACAAAACACGTCACTATTAAACCACCACCTTTCCAGTTCTTATCCCCAAAGTATGATGTTAACATTAATCACAATCTAAGACAGTACAACCTTAAAAGCCTCACAGTCCTTAAAATGTACAAACACTTAAAAGTTCACGGTCTATTAAAAGTCTCTTAACTGTGGGCTGCTATAAAATCCAAAACAAATACTGTCTTATTCCAAAGGGAAGAATCAGGCACTCTCAAACAAAGCCTAAGTCCAGCAAAGTAGCTCAAGTCAGGACACCTGGGACTCACTCATGATCTTCTGGGCTCCAAAGAGTCTCAACAGCTCCCCCTCTCTGACTCTGCCATTCATGGCACACACAGCTCATCTTGAAGACCCAGGCCAACTCCATTCCACACCTGCCACTGATCTTGGTGGTCATCCCATGGCCTTGGCATCTCCAAAAAGCTGGGGTCACCACTGAAACTGGGGCAGCACCTTCACCAATGGTCTCTTCTGACCTCTCCTGGTGCAAAGCCTCAGCTTCTCTCCATGACCCCTGCAATCCTGGGGTCTTCATTGCAACAGAGGTGCACTTCCACCACTGATCTTTCCTGACCTCTCACAGTGCCAAGTCTCAGCTGCTGTCTGTGACCCCCTCAAATTTCAACACCAGAACCATATAGGAGACTCTTACATGTTACCAAGTCCTGCTTCTGGCTCGAGATGGAGGCTCAGGCCCCTTCTGGAACACAGCTTCTGTGTGCTGACCCTGAAGAAATTCTTCCCAGAAGATTTCACCACAGTGATGCTGGTCTCTTGTTACTTACAGCTGAGTTTTCAGCCCCTGCTAACCAGCATCAATTGTCCCAGTACAACAAAGCTTTCACTTCAGGTTCTGGTCTCTTGTTACTTACAGCTGATTTTTCAGCCCCAGCTGACCAGAACCCACAGATTACAGAGTCCTGATGATCTCTGTTCCCCTTTGAGACTAGAAACTTCACAAACCAGGCCTCCATCATCTACAACTCTTTCAGCAAAACTGTTCCAAGTTGCACAGCCAAAATCTTTAGGCATTCAATGATTTTTCTAGCCCAAAGTTCCAAAGGCTTCCACAATCCTTCCCCCAAACACCAAGGTCAGGTCTGGTACAGCAATACCCCACTCTTCTGGTACCAATTTCTGTTCTAGTTTGTCTTCCATTGTTGTGACAAAACACTCTGACCGACACCAACTTGGGGAGGAAAGGGTTTATTCAGCTTACATCTCCTGGGTCACAGTTCATCTATTAGGGAATCTAAGGCAGGAACTCAGGGCAGGAACCTGGAGGCACGAGCTGAATCACAGGCCATGGAGGAATGCTATACAGTACACAACAACCTGCCCAGGGTGGCACCACTCATTGTGGGCTGGGCCCTCCCACACTGCTCGAACATCAAGACAATACTCCACAGATGTGGCCACAGGCCAATCCAATGGAGCCAATTCCCCAATTGAGGCTCCCTCAACCCAGGTGTGTCAAGTTGACACTAAAGCTATCCAGCACAATTGTCATGTCACCTGCAAAAATGGGTAGCATGACTTTCTCTTTTCCAATTAGTACTCCTTTCTTATCTTATTGCTCTAGCAAGTGTTTCAAATACAATTCTGAAGAGGAGTGGTGATAGTGGGCAACCTTGCTGAGTTCCTGCCTTTAAGGGGAATGTTTTTAATTTTTCTCCATTTAGGATGATGTTGGCTGTGGGTTTGTTGTATATGGTTTTGATTACGTTGAGGAGTAGTCCTTCCACTCTAATTCCTTCTAGGACTTTAAGGATGAAGGGGTGTGGGATTCTGTTGAAGGCTTTTTCTGTGTCAATTGAGATGATGGTGTGTTTTTTGTCTTTCAGTCCATTTATGTGTTTCATGATACTTATTGATTTATGTATGTTGAAATATCCCTGCATCTCTGGTATGAATCTAACTTAGTCATGATTGATGACTTTTTGATGTGGGTCTATATGCAGTTTGCAAGTATTTTGTTGTGTATTTTTGCATCTATGTTCATTAATGAGATGGGTCTATATGTTTTTTGTTTATATCTTTGCCTGGTTTTGGTATTAGAGCATGCTGGCTTCATAGAAGGAATTTGGGAGATTTCCCTCTCTTCATATTGTTCTGAACAGTTTGAGCAGTAATGGTTGTAAGTCCTCTTTAAATGTTTTATAGAATTCTGCCATGAAATCATCTGGGCCTGAACTTTTTTTAGTTTGGTGGGGTTTTTTTTATTACATTTTCAATTTCCTCAAATGCTATGGGTCTGTTTAAGCTGTCAATCTCTTCTTGGTTAAGCTTTGTTGATTTCCAGGATTTAAGATATTCATTCATGCATTTCTCTTAGGTTTTCAAATTTAGTAGAGTATAGGTTTTTGAAGTATTCCTATATGATTGTCTGGATCTCTTTGTTGTTTGTTGTGATGTTTCACTTTTCATCATGAATTCTATTGATTTGGAGTTGCTTTTTCTTTTGTTTGGTTAACTGGGCTAGAGGTCTGTCTATGTTTTCAAAGAACCAACTTTTGGATTCATTAATTATTTGTATTGTTTTCTTTGTTTCTATTTCATTGGTTTCTGCTCTGATTTTTGTTATTTCTTCCTATCTGTTGGGTTTGGGGCTCATTTGTTGTTGTCTCTGAAGTGTTTTTAGCTGCAATGTTATATCGTTTATTTGTGCTCTCTTTTTGTAAATGTAGGCACCTAGAGCTATAAACTTCCCTCTTAGGACTGCTTTTAAAGCATCCCATTGGTTTTGCTGTCTTGTATGGTATTTTTCATTTAGTTCCAGGAATGCTTTTATTTCTTTCTTTATTTCTCCCTTGACCCATTCATTATTCAGAAGTGTGGTGTTTAGTCTCCATGTCTTCCTGTAGATAGTAGGGCTTATCGTGGTGTTGCTGTTGAGCTTTATTGCACTGTGGTCTGATAGAATGCATGAAATTATTTCAATCCCTTTGTATTTGTTGAGGTTTTTCTGTGTTCCAGTATGTGGTCGATTTTGGAGACTGTTCCATGGGGTGCTGAGAATAAAGTATATTCTCTGGTGTTTTGGGTGTCAGATTTGGTAGATGTCTGTGAGGTCCATTTGGATGTAACAATGTATTGTTCAGTTCAAATGTCTCTCTGTTTATTCTTTGTCCAGTTGATCTATCCAAAGGGCTCAGTCAGGTATTGAATTCCCCCACTATTATTAGTGTGCTGGGATTAATCTGTGCCTTAAGGTCTTGCACAATTGACTTTATGAAGTTCAGTGCACTGGAGATTGGTGCATATGGATTTAGGATTGTGAAATCTTCATGGTTGTTCCTTTGATAAGGCCCTCTTTGTCTTTTCTGATTAGTTTTACTTTGAGATCTATTTTGTCTGATATTAGAATGGCAACACCTACTTGCTTTTTGGTACCATTTGCTTGGAATATCTTTTTTCATCCTTTCACTTTAAGTTGGTGCCTGCCCTTGAGGGTGAGATGGGTGTCTTGTAGACAGTATATAGAATCTCTGTCTTTTGATTGGGGAGTTTAGAGCATTAATAATTAAGGTTATTATTGAGAGATGTGTTTTTCTTCCGTTGACCTTATTTTCTCTTTGAATTCTTGGTCTAGGTTTGTATTTTCACAGTTATACTTTTATTAATTTCTCTGTAGCTGCTTGGGGATAGGTGCTCTTTTCCTCTGTCCTTTGAATTGCTTCAAGGATTTTCTGTAGGGTTGGTTTTTTTGACATATACTCTTTCATCTCGTTTATGTCATGAAAGATTTTTCTTTCTCCTTCAACTATAATTGACATTTTTGCTGGGTATAGTAACTGGGTTGGCATCTATAGTCATTTAGTACTGGGAATACATTGATCCACATTCTTCTGGCTTTCATAGTTTGCACTGAAAAGTCAGCTGTAATTCTGATGGGTTTTCCTTTATATGTAACTTGTCTCTCTTTTGTGACTTTCACTATCTTGTCTTTGTTTTGAGCATCTAGCCCTTTAACTATGATATGGTATGGGGAATTTCTTTTCTGATCCTATCTATTTGGAGTTCTATGTACTTTTTGTATTTGTATAGGTTTGTCTCTTTTTAGTTTGGGGAATTTTTCTTCTATTATTCTGTTGAAGATCTGATCAATACCATTGTCTTGGGATTCTTCTCCTTCTTCTATCCCTATGATGCTGAGGTTTGGTCTTTTCATAGTGTCCCACATTTCCTGATTGCTCAACTCTTGTGTTTTTTTTTTTTGTTTGTTTGTTTGTTTTTACTTTTTTTTGTAATCTTTGTTTGAGCTTTCTAGTTTTTCCTTGCTATCTTCCAGGTTTGATATTCTACTTTCTGCTTCATCTAATCTGTTTCTGAGGCTTTCTCCCATACTTTCCTGTTGATTGGATGAGTGTTTGATTTCCCTTCTCATTTTATCTCATAATTTCTTTAGTATTTTCACTTCTTTTTAGAACTTGTCATTCTCTTCTTGTAGCTCCTTGCTTGTCTGGTCAGTTTCCTTTTTCATTTCAGCATGGGATCTTTTCAGTGTTCCTATTTCTTTCTGGAGTTTGTCATTCTTTTCCTCTAGTTCTTTTAGAGTTTGTCGTTCTCACCATCTAGTTCCTTCCAGAGTTTGTCATTCTCTCCCTCTAGCTCCTTCCTGAGATTTTCATTCTCTCCCTTTAGTTCTCTTATTTGTTCTTTATATTCTTTGATTTCTTTGAACATGTCTATGATTGTTCTTCTAAAATCGCATCCTGGGTTCCTTCTAGGGAGATCTCATTACCGGGATCTTCTACAGTACTGGTAGTGTTTGGTGGAGATTTATTATATGCTTTTCCTGTGTTGTTATTTTTTCTTTGTGTTTTTGGCATGTGGGTTTGTTTTACTGTTTGCATTCTGGTGAGAATTTCTAATGTTTATTTGCTGTGTTGAAGGCTTATTTTGCTTGTTTCCTACAGTATGTTCATTGTCTTCTCCTTGGTTTGGAGGGTGGTTGTGCTAGGTTTCCAGTTTTCACTTTTGGTCATATATTGGTAGGTTCAGCTAACTCTTCCCTTTCTAGTCTGGAGGTCCTCCAGAAATCCAGAGGTAACATTCAGGTCAGTTCCTTGCTGAGCATGTGCCTGCTTTGTGCTTGGGCACCACTACAGCTATTCTCAATGGGATACCCTCGCTGTAGCTCAAGAGGATGAGGGAGGGGTGGATTGCCAGTGCCCTCTTGACCTGGTGGATGTCCAGCTGGCTGGGTGACTCTACCCTGCCACTGTGCACACTGGGTCATGGGTGGCTGGCTGGCAGGCATCAGGCAGCAGGCTGTGCTCAGGGCGGTGATGAGCCCACCTGGTGTTGTGCTCAACTATTCCCCAGGTGCCACAATGCCTCCTCTCTCTGGACATGGTGGCTGTCCAGCTATACACCTTGATCTTTAATACCAGTTGCTGAACACTAGTTCTGTGACTGATTCAAGTCAAGAAGTCCTGTTCTGTGTTCTCACATGAGTAGTCAAAGACTCAGATTCAATTGAACACCAGAAGATTAATCCAGGGCTACTCTGAAGGACATTTTCAAATGTATATGTTTAAAAGTAAAGTCTATCTTTCCACACTATACAAAGGACTCAGGTGTCCTTTAACAGTTGAGGATTTTATACAGACTGTGTCTCTCCTATGTGACACAATGCTTGCACTGAGGACGGAATTCAGATTTATTGAGTGTTTACTAAGAATTGCTCGCTGAGTGAGATGATTTTGTTTGTGGTGCCTGATTTAATTGAATGAGGGATGCATCTACTTCAGTGCAACTTTGGTGAGGAAATCAAATATTCTATTTCATATAATGATTAGCTGAGTAAATTACCCTAGTGCAGCTCTGTTTGGGATCTCTGATTATTCAACACATTTGCTCCTGGGGCTGCAGGTGCAGGCTGCCTCTCCAGCATTTTGTGCATTTTCAGAAATTTAGTTTTTCATATTCCGCTTGGCTCCAATCCATCTGATAAAAGAGTTTATACCATCAAATATTTTAGAAGAGCACATTTGTCAGGCAACAGGAGCTAGAGAAATTATGCTATAAAGGACTTGCATGTGAACATATCTTTTAATATTGTTGTGTATATAAAGATGTTCATGTTCATATGCTGGTAGATCCTCAGATTTCCTATTCTGATCAACATATAATCAGATGCAATTTCATGTTAAGAATTCAACTCAGGCTAGAGAGATGCCTTAGTGGTTTAAGAACACTAGCTGCTCTTGGAGGACCCAGGTCTAGTTGTTCCCAGAGCTCACATGGTGGCTAACAACAGTCCATAAGTCCAGTTCCAGGGGGTCTGATGCTCCCATCTGGCCTTCCTGAGCATTGTACGACATGGGTATACTTATATACATGTAGGCAAAATACTAATATCCATAAAATTAAAGGCAGTAAATTTTCCAAAAGAATAAAACTACTAAAAATGTTTATGATAAATTTGCTTACTTGAGAGTTTGAACTGAATAAAATCATTCTAGACATTTTTAGATTCATTTCCAGATTCCTTGTATGGCACATGACTATTTTTTTTGGAAGTGCCTAAAAACAGTATTTGTAAGTTGCCCAGTGTGTAGGGGGCTGGAAAAATGGCTCAGCAGTTGAGAGTATGCAGGCATACATAAAATAAAATTATAAAAAAATATTTTAAAAAGGTTTACAGTGTTTATGAAACCCAAATTGTTTAGCATAGGAGTCAAGGTAGACCTCTCACTAAGCCACCTTCACTCTGCATCTGGAAACTCATTTCCAGCCCCTCATCCTTCTTGTCCTAATCCTTCTTGCATTGGACTACATTCTAATTTTGCCTCCTATTTGATGGGTAAGCTCAAGGGCAAAACTCATGTCTGTTTTACTTGCCTCTGAATCACTGGAACATAGTTAAGTTTTGTGCATAGTGGATGCTCAGATGATTACTGATAAACAGAGGAACAATTTCATATTCTTTGAATTATAACCATGATTAATGAAACCATTGTGATGAGAAAGTAAAATCTGATATCCATTTATTTTCATTCATCATTGGCAAGAGATAAAAATAAATGTGAATCAAAAGTAGTAAATTGTCTCCTTTCTCTCTGCCTCCTCCTCATGAAAGAAGAGACTTCTAGTTCACAATGCTGTCAGCAAAGTCATCTCTCTCAGTCACTGAATAACCTACCAGAACTTGGGAATTAATATGGAAGGGCTGTTCCTTAAGTGCGGTGGGAACTGTGCCATATGATTTCTCTGTTCCTTGTCAGATAAATGATAATTAATAGCTGAGTATTCCAGGTCATGACTTTATAACAGTTTTAGATATTTCTCTTTTCAGAGTTAATGGATAATTTGTTAACTTTGATCCTGAATGAATATGCTTGATTTGATATTGTTCTGCAAGGAAGATCTGCATTAGAAGCAAACAATGCTACATATAATGTGTGGCTCTTGTAATCAGTTTCACTGCTTTGTACCACATCTCATGTGCTCAATAGTAGCATCAAAAGAAAATGAAAGCCTGTAGTTTTGCTTTGGTATTCGGCACCTTTCTGTCACCTGCATACTATCTGTTAGCTATGAGAAGGTGACATTTTAAGGGTAAGATAAAAATAGATAACATAAAATTGACCAAATTCTTCAGTATTCTGAAAGCATTTTTCTACAATGATGATTTCTCTTTACTAAGGTAGTGCTAATATGTATAAAATCACTGGGATTTCATAAATAAAAACATACATAATTTTACCACATTCTGTGGTATAACCTTTGATTTTTCTCAGACACATACACAAAATGCTTTCCGTGATCATCTATCTTTCTTGAATATTTCTTTGACATGCACAGTATCAATAAATGTATGTAGCACATTTGTTGGTACACATATTTGAATATTTAAAATTCAGTAAATGCTTTCTTTCTAATATTAAAAATGCCAGGATAGGCGGATGAATCTGATAGTATTTCTTTGAGTTGGAGAGGAGATAGTAATAACAGAAAAAGACCTGGGACTTTTCATTACATATTAGAAATAAATATCTGTAGCTATACATCTATATCTCTCTATATCCTACTTTTTTGACTCCTGCTAACTAGAGGTTTTGATATGTAAGATACTACAGACAACAGAATAACAGATTCTTTTGCTCTAAATTGCAGTCTTCCTGGAATGACTCTCTTAAATCTACAGGGTTCTCTCTGAAGATGTAAATGAATAACCCCAAGAAAGCACTTACGTGCTGACCTTGACACCCACCATTGAATCTTTAACAGAAAACTTGAGTTTCTTTTTCTTTTAAACAATTCTCAGAGGCACATTTTAAGTTTCATTAAACAGAAAATTACTTGTTTTTCATTTTCAACTTCAAGCATATGTTACATCCTTGATTACATGCATTTAACTTTTTTGTTGGTCTTAGGAAAGGAAGCTTGCTGAATTGTGAAGCATCCGTGATGGAGGCCAGTTGTGTATACTGTCACAGTACTTCAACCAGAGCTAAGAGCAGTTGTTGTTCCACTTGGCCATGGAAAGGAAATAGATGAAAACATATACTCATCACACTGCTACTATTACAGAAACACAACATAAATCGGTATGGGATGAAGATCTTCAATGAATTTTATGGCTCTCTAATTTCAAAACCACTGTATGGAGAATCACTCATATCTAACTGCTGTATGCATCTATTATCTGGCCTATCAACTTTCCCCAAGCAATAGAGACACCCCTCCTCACAGGAGTGACCTATGTTTCAACTTAAAATATATGGAAGTTCTACTAAACTATGAACATATATGCCAAATTTTAATTTTTATTTATTTATCTTTATTTTATGGTTGCAAGTGTTTTGTCTGCTTGTATGTTAGAACACTCCATGCATGATATGCTCATAGAAGTCAGCAGAGGGCATGGATCCCCTGGAAATGGCTTTAAAGATGATAGCTGGTCATCATGTGGATGTCGTGAACCAGACCTGTGTCTGTTGCATGAACAGTCCGTGCTCTTAACTACTGAGCCATTTCTCTGGTCCCAATATTTGTATTTTATACCATTGACTTAAATTTGGTTGTTTTCCTTGAACAGACCAGTACTAATATGCAACACGTGTTTGATAAAGCAGAGTAAGCTTTACACAGGAATGACTGAGTTTCCTGAAGTGTTTCATTGAGGAATATCTCCAGAGTTATTGCACATTTCAGGGGTCTTCAATGAGACATGAGTTACTGCAGCAATTAAATACTTTAATCTATGAGCCTGGTCATAGATGCTCCAGTAGAAGACTCGTCAGAGCTTTAAATGGAACTGGAACTTCTACAGTATGACTTGGAGTATGACTTCATTTGTTCATCCCCTAACAGCTTCATACTATTGTTAGTTACAACACATGCCCATGAGAAATGGAGCTGTTGGATTACCCAAGGAGACTGAGTCTTTAAACAAAGATCAACAAATCCTCCAACCGAATGCATGTCTCCCTATTTTCTCCACTCTCCAGCTCTTGGTAGCTACTGCTCTATTGTCTGTGTTTTACTGTTTTGAGCTTTGTAAGATTCCAAATATAAGTGAGAGAATAATTATATTAACCATACTGTGTTGTATACTTAAAATTTGCCAAGAGTATAATTATATTAACCATACTGTATTGTATACTTAAAATTTGCCAAGAGCGGATCCTTTATGTCCTCACCATAAAACAAACCAAGTAAGAAATGACAGCTAGGAGAGGTGATGGAAGTGTCAATTCTGATAATGTGGTTTGGTTACCAGTTCACTATGTATGTGCATCAACCATCACAACATATACCATCACCACACATAATTTTGTTTGTTAGTTATACCTAAACAAAAATAAAGCCACATTTTGGTGAGAACAGTAGCTTTGTAATGTGTAGTACAGAAATTAAAGGGACACACATATTAGAGACTGGACTTCAAGGACAGAAGAGTGTAGCCAAATAGAAATAACTTAAAAATCCTTTCATGATTTCTTTTATAAAGATTCACCTGGCTCAAAAATGGGTACAATTCCACTATTTTATTATATCTTTATAGAACAGCAGTTCATCATGGGGTGTTTATAGTAGAATTTCTACAGAGCAACTGATAAAGAGGCAAAAATGAGAATACTCAGGAAACAGTGCATTGAAGAAATGCATTACATGAGTTGTTGAATAATATCATAAAGTAGGCTCTGGATAATAACATCAAGAGTTTAATGGATAGGGACCATGTGAAATATTATGGTCTACCAATTTTCAAATCATCTACAACTTTTGGTATGCAGTTTTAATATTCCAGAGTGAGTAGAAATTAATTTAATTTTAAATTGTTTTAAAGGATGAAGTTGATTGATAAAAATGATCTAATGATGACAGATACTAGTACTAGAGAGCAGTGACAGGTTGACATCATAGAGCAAGTGATAAGATCAATTTTACTGATGGAAAGGAGAACTGAAGAAAGGAGATCACTGCGCTACATACAGCTCCCCTCCCCCCAAAACACGCACACTTACCCTTGATTTTAGTATCCATTATTTCAATTACGTGTAGGTAACTTCATTCTATAACTACTAAATAGGGAATTTCTTAAATAAACAATTCATAGGTTTAACATTCTGTGCTGTTCTGAATTGAATGAGGTTATCTGTTTTCCTGCTCTCTCTCACTTAAACATCCTATTGTCCAGTGTATCTATGCTCCATATGATACTCCACCTGTCTGGCACTCAGTAGCTCTCTCAGCTACCGGATCTACTGGTGGCAGTATAGTATTTGTGTTCTATCAAGATTGTCAGTAGCTACTTAGTACTATGCCACCATGCCCACTACATTAATCTTCTCTCATTAAATAGGTGTTTATCATCTTATATCATCACAAAGAGTAAGTACAGTATAATCCAATATTTTAAGCAAGAGACAATACCCATATATCTTTCATAACAGTATTGTTATAGTTGTTCCATTTTGTTATGTTATTACTATTAATCTGTTACTATATCTAACTGATAAACTGAATTTCATTATAGGTATCTATGTGGAAATAAGGAGAGAGAGAGAGAGAGAGAGAGAGAGAGAGAGAGAGAGAGAGAGAGGATAACAGGGTTCAGTACTATTTATATATTCCCTGGGGGTTTGGGAAAATAAAGGGATACTGTATAGAAATAAATTAGAAAGGAAAGTGAAGAAATTCAGTTCTGTATGTTTATATACTTTGGATAAAATAAAGATAAAAAATATTCTATTTGTTGAGAATGAAGAGCCATATATAAGGTATGTCTTGAAAAGAAGTGAAATAAATTATTGTATGAAATGAAAATAAAGACAACCAAGGCACAACACTGAGACAATCTTAAGAGCAAATAAGTCATCATAAGTAGATGAGGAGCGAAAAGAAAGTGGTATCTTCAGTTTCCTAGTGACCTAAGCCACCATATTCACATTATGTAGCTTTCATTTTTTAAAAAAAAACCTACAATATGATAGTAAAAGTCAATTTAATTTTAAAGATAAGAAAACTAAAACTTTCAGCCTCACAAAACCAGTGAATGACAGAATAAGATTCTGGTCCAAGTTAGAACTCCAAGCCTGTTATTTTTCTTTTTCTTTATATACAATCTACACACTGAGATAGCCCTGAGGTTAGTCTTCAGCTGGAGGTTGACAAGAACAGTGCCAGAGATAAATGACTTCATGTGCCTGAAGGCAGAAGGTACAGCACATGAAATAAGTGACCATGGGGTGCTGTTGTAGAAACTTGAGAAGTCAGTCCCAAAGGGGAGAAGCACTCTGTGAATACAGAGAGATTATGGAAGCTTTTCTGATGAAGAACAAGCTAAGAAGAATAGGGAAGATAGAGAATTAGAAAGCTAAGTCACTAGAGGAAGAGATAGGGGTTACAGAATTTAAATTATTTGGAATGTATTTTATTTATTATTTTTATTTTATGTGTATGAATGTATTGCCTGCATGTATGTAAGTACACAAATGTCCTGCAATGTCCATGGAGGTCAGAAGAGGGTGTCAGATCCCCCTAGAAATGTACTTACAGATAACTGTTACCTACTGTGATTGAAACTGGAATTGGGTTTGGGTTCTGGGAATGGAATCTGGGTCCTTGGCAAGAGCAGCCAGTGCTCTTAACCTAGAATTTAAATTCTAAGACAGAAAAGGTGTTAGCTTATTATAAAGGCCTTCATTGTGGCCTTGCCAATGGTACCTAAAGAATAAAAGGCTGTCTGTGAAGTTAACGAATCAGGTGCATTGTCTTTGAGTTGGCTTGGGATGATGGCATTGGAAGAGAAAGAATAATTATGAACTGGCGATTAGGGAGCAATAAGGGAGAATGGCCCAAAAGTTGCTGATGGGAGTGGGATTCAGTAGAAAGGGTTAGAAGTGCTGATTTAAAGCAGGAGAATGTTTTCATCTAGATTGCATCTACTGATATTACAGATAAAAGAAAACGGCCAAATTTCTGGCATAGATGGGGGAGATAATCATCATTGTTTTTCTTTCTGCTATCCACAGAGAAGCTTTCAAAGCTTTCTATTGTGTATTTAACATAACTCTGGGCTTCAGGAAACACGTCAGAGAACTGGAAGAAAATGTTTACAGAATTTTGAGACTGACATGAATTATGGGAAAGAGATATAAGTTGATAGAATTAAAATATTTGGAATAACTATCCAGTTGTTTTCTGGAAAAAAAGCACTACAAACTGTTTGAAAGAAATTATAACTAGAAGATAATGAGTCAGAATGGAAAACGTGGTAGAAAAAGAGGGGATATCATTTGTTCATGTAATAACAAAGACATGTCGGGAGTCAAGACATTATTTATAAGCCTTAGAGTTTAGTCGAATTCCTAGAAGGCTATTCTTTTTTTTTTTTTTTTGGCTTTTCGAGGCAGGGTCTCCCTGTAGCCCCAGCTGTCCTGGAACTCACTCTGTAGACCAGGTTGGCCTTGAACTCACAAAGATCCACCTGCCTCTGCCTCCCAAGTGCTAGGATTAAAGGCATGTGCCACCACGCCCGGCTAGAAGGCTATTCTTTTGGTTAAGATGGGTTTCATTTTTTTCCCTGTGGAACTGCTGCTTCCAACCCTGTACCATACAAGCCTCTTCATTTAGTTACTTATTAAAAGAAGATTATAACCGCAAAAGTCACTTCTCTATGGGATAATTAGAGTCAGTTAAGTTTGATAGAGAATTTTAAATTTTTCTTTGAACAATCCCCTCAACTGCCCAACCTTTAAACCCATATCCTTCAAACATTCATGGAAAGTAGCAAAAGCATGAATTCACAGAAAATGAGTACTATAAATGCAGCTAACTCTAAACTGTTTGCATTAAGGTAAGATATATGAAGGTTTTTAAGAGTAGAAGCCATTTATATATATTAATATATTAAATTTTTGTGCATTTCATACACAGCTTGTATTCATCTTTAGACCTCTTCTCCCATTTATACCTTCTCATAGTTCCCCCATACACAGGATTTCATGAATTCTGTCATTTATGTTAAGGCTTTTTGAGTCAAGTTAGTGTCCTCAGACATCTTTCAGTGCAACTCCATCCACTTGAGTCTTACTTGTAGAGGTTCCATTGTAGATGTGTCACTTAAGATTGGGCATTTCACACTCACTCTCTGTGTGACCAGTTTTGGACACAAAACAAACAGTCCCTGTCTCAAAAAAGAAGCTTCTTTGATGAGTATTGACTGTGGTTTTTTTTTTTTTTTTTGGTCTTTTCGAGACAGGGTTTCCCTGTAATCCCAGCTGTCCTGGAACTCACTCTGTAGACCAGGCTGGCCTTGAACTCACAAAGATCCGCCTGCTTCTGCCTCCCAAGTGCTAGGATTAAAGGCGTGCGCCACCACGCCTGGCTGACTGGCATATTTTAAGTAATAGTTTTAGCTAATTTGTAACCTCTTCTGTACAAAGACAGGAAGATAGCATAGATTAAATTCACTGATATGGCAATTCTAAAGCACAGGAAATGTCTGTTACCTTTTCAATCCCGTTCTGCTTATTTGCAACAGGAACCCCTCCTAAAAGCAGACCAAAGTGAATGAGTTGGAAAAGGGCTCAAGGCAACAAGAGATGGATCATTTTTCCCTTACCACCTCTGTTTCTTGAACTCAGAATTTAGTGATTTCAATCCGAGTCTTCCCAACAGACCTTGGAATGTAGCATGCTGGAAAGAACTGCTTGGGGGCAGCATTCATGTTAACAAGTTTAGATTTTCAAGGATGTTAAACTGTTCAGTTACTTACAGTGGCTGGCAGGAGGATTCCATAAAGGTTTAACTAGCAGGTAAAAACCCGTGCTGAATATGGGTAATGTGATGGCATGGACTACATATAAAGGAGGAAGAGAGCAGAGCATCAGCATTCTTTCTCTGCTTCCAGACTGAGGAAGTAATATGACCAGCCATCACATGCTTCTGCAGCCGTACCTTCCCCATCATGATGGACTGTAGCTCTTGGAACTGTGAGATTTAGCTGATATTCTCAGGTATGTTGTCATAGTACAAGTACTAACACAATATGTATGTTATATATTCTACATACAACATATAGTATACAGCATACCTAATATTCTATAGACAAGTGTTTATAATATACATATTCATTTGATAAATATATAACAAATTCAACTGTATTGCTTAATTATTCTCTGAAGAAACAATATTTCTGGTCTTTGTAGAGATTTGGAAAAGTAGGTCATATCAAAGCTTTAAGTCAGTAGTAGAAAAGCTTGGCAGAAGCCATACCTACTACATGGCAATGGTCACAATTTTGGTGGAGCTCCGGAAACACAGTGAAGGTATCTTTTAAAGGATATCTAAAAAGAATCGTCCTGTATACCTTGTCTGTATTCCAATCTCATTGATGCCAATGCAGACTACCTTATCCAGCAAAGCTATCTATCATGGGGAATAGAAAATTTTTCATGACAGGAAGGGGCTGAAAAAATTCAACTATACCAAAACAGCACTACAGAGAATACTCAAAGCCATCAAAGGACTGAAGAAAGGAATGACTGTGGCCAAGAGGCTACAGAAACAAAACAAAACAAAAGATATAAGAAGAGAAATACAAAATAGGACCACAAACACAAAGAAATTAAAATGTCAGCATCCAATGTATATCTTTCAGTAATAATTCTAAATATCAATGGCCCCAGGTCCCTTGTCAAAATGAATAGTCTAGAGATATGGATCAAGAAAGAAAACCGATCTTTTTTGTTGTCTTCAAGAAACTCATCTTCAAATATAGACACTACCTTAGGGTGAAAGACTGGAAAAATATTTCAAGAAAATGGCATAAGAAACAAGCAGGTGTTACAATACTAATCCCTGACAAAATAGACTTCAAATTAAAACTAATCAGAAGAGATAAAGAGGGTTATTTCATTTTAACTAAAGGAACAATTGATCAAGAAGCTATTACAATCATGAACATATAGGCATCAAAATATTGAGCATACTATTTCATAAAACCAGTACTTCAGGATAATAAAACACAGATTAACCCCACCTCAGTAGTAGTAGGTGACTTTAATACTCTGCTGTCTTCAATAGACAAGTCAACTGGACAAAGAATAAACAGAAAGACATATAAATTAAATGACGTCTTACATATGGAATGGACCTAACAGACATCTCCAGAATATTCTACCCAAGCACCAAAAAATACACTTTCTACTTAGCAGCCCATGCAAGTTTTTTCCAAAATGACCACATTCTGAGACGCAAAATGAACTTCAACAAATACAAAAATATGAAACAATTCCAGGCATTCTATTAGACAACAGTGCAATAAAGCTTATAATCACCAGCAAAAGAAGTTCTACTAAGTGCATGAACTCATAGAGATTAAAAAACACATTCCTGAATGATGAATGGGTCAATGAAGAAATTAAGAAAGAAATAAAATTATTCCTGGAACTAAATGAAAATGAGAATACAACACAACAAAACCTCTGGGACTCCTTAAAAGCAGTGCTAAGAAGGAAGTTTATAGTTAGGGCCTACATTAAAAAATCAGAAATAGCATATGTAAATGATTTAACAGTATGATTCAAGACTCTGGAAAGACAAGAAAAAAACCAACCTCAAACCTGGTAGACAAGAAGAAATTAAAAAAATCAGAGCAGAAAAACGAAATAGAAACAAAGAAAACAATACAGAAAATCAAAGAACTGACTTTTTGAAAGGTTAAGCAAGATATACAGACCCTTAGTCCAGCTAATTAAAAGAAAGAGCAAATCCAAATCAACAAAATCAGAGATTAAAGGGGAAATATCACAACAGACACCAAAGAAATCCAGAATATTATAAGGGAATATGTTAAAAATCTATACTCCATTAAACTCAAAATCTAACAGAAACTAATGAATTTCTAAAATTGTATACACTACCAAAGTTAAACCAAGAAGAGACCAACAGCTTAAACAGACACATAACAAATAAGGAGGGCAGATACACAGGAACAACTGGGGTGGTCTGGCACAGAGATGGCTAGGAGAGGGTCTTGACTCTGAGCCCTCTTTCCGGGGTCCCCATCTCAGAGGGACCACACTTTGCCTTTGCAGAGTGAACAGAGGGTCGCATTTACTTCTGCTCTGGTCACGGCCAGTGGACTTGTGGGTGGGCTCCTGAGTCGCATGCAAAACGCCATAAATCGTGCAGGCAGGGCAGATACATAGGTACAACTGGAGTGGTCTGGCACAGGGACGGCTGGGAGAGGGTCTCGACTCTAAGCCCTCTTTCCGGGGTCCCCATCTCAGAGGTACCGGGTCCCCATCTCGGAGGTACTAGGGCGCAGGCTAGGTCAGGCATGCAATCCCCCCCCAACAGGAATTGCTGAGAATCCAAGTGGACTTCCTTTTGGAGAACCTTCAGAACAGAAAGAGAAGACTGACTTAGGCTTCCAACATCCAATATATAAACAAAATTGAAAACCTGAAACCTAGACAAGTCAATACTCCATAAAAAAAAAAGGAGGAGGAAAGGGGGAAAAAAAGCATCAGAAGGAGGCAAGCAAAACCATCTGCTAATATAGTGAAAAGTCATTTGTGATTTGAACCACAAAAGGGAAACCCACATGCCAGGGACACGATGAAGGGACAACATGGGAAAGGCACAGGATATTCCCACACCAGGCCCTACCAAACCTGGAGGAGATAGCTACAATGGGATACCCTTGGAGGAGACCCAAGGAACAGAGCTTAGAAGAATAATTGCAGACCTACGCAGAGAAATGAAAGAAAATAAAGAAGAAGTCAGAGAACTAAAGAGAGAGAATGAAAAACTCAAAAAGGACCTAGAGGGATACAATGACAAACTTCGGAAAGAACTAAAGGAACAGAATGACAAACTCCAGAAAGAACTAGAGGGAGAAAAAAACAAACGCTGAAAGGAAGTAGAAATACTGAAAAAGGAAGCCAACCAAAGAAGTAAGGAGCACCAAGAAGAGCTTTTATCAAATTCACCCATCTTGTTTTGGGTGACTATATTGATTAACTTGGGTGCAAATTTTCATTTTTTTTTGTTATGTCATCTTATAGCGAAAGCGAAATGCTACGAGGGTGATTACCATACAACAGAAAAATTATTAGAGAAACATTTGTATGTGCCAATCCCAAAGTTATTGTCTACAGATTTTATGTAGCACAAACGTGGACAACAGCAATTTATATTTCTGATTAACTCAGGTTCATTACCGTTTTCATCAGAGCCTGTAAGCCAATGTTGTTTAATATACACAAATTTAATTTTACTGAGTCCTAAAACACCGTGTAATCTGTATACAGTGTCTGGGCACAACTGGATACTTGTTGAATTAATTTCAATTAAATATGCATTAATAGAATATACAACCGTGTTTTTGGTCCTCTCCCGCCCTCCCGCCCCTTCCCAATTCACCATTTCAGTCAGTTTTTCTGCTTGCCGTTTTCTGCTGTTGTTCTTTTACTATGATCCCTCTCCATGAGAAATATTTATATTCGGGTTATTGGCACTAGCATCCACATCATATGAGGGCAACCATTTGTCGTTTGTTTTTCTGGGACTGTGTTACTTCATTAAACATAATTTTTTAGCTCCATCCATTTACTTGCAAAGTTCATTGATTTTTGGCCCTCTTCCCAAAACATCGAACTCCCTTGTATACACGTACCACAATTCTCTATCCACTCATCAGTTGGAGGGGCCACCTTGGCTGGTTCAGCTTTTTGTATTGTGAATTGAGCTGCAATAAACATAGCCTGTGCATGTATTTCTGCAGGAGGAAGATGAGTCTGTGAGTTTATACCCATGGTGGTATAACTGGGTCCAAATACCCGGCTCCTTTTGAGTCTTCTAAGGGTTCTCCACAGCTTTACATAGTGGCAGTACAAGTTTACATTCCTGCCAAGCAGTGGATGAGTGTTCACCTTTCCCCAAAACCTCTACAGCACTTGACATCATTCGTCTTTCCGATCCTAGCCTGTCTTATTAGAGTAAGATGAAATCTCAGAGGTGGTTTAATTTGCATTTCCTCATTATTAAGCACTGTTGAACACTTCTTAAGATGTTTCTCGGCCATCTCTAATTCCTCCTCTGTGAAGTCTCTATTCAGATCTTTTGCTCCATCTTTTGAGTGATTTCATTTGTTTTCTTTCTTCTTTGTTTATGAGTAGACTGTATAATCTGGAAATTAATGCTTTGTCATGACTGTAATGCAGTGAAGGTTTATCCTCTCTGGGCTTTTTATTCACTTAATGTATTGTTTCTTTTGAGTAGGAGAAATATGAGTCTTAATGAGGTACCATTTGGTTCAATTGGTAGATCTTTATTTAATTGTGCAGCTGTTTGAATTAGGAAGTATTTTCCTACGCCTAT
>VZQC01008945.1:4906004-5018180 GCA_009823505.1 Rhizomys pruinosus
ATAGGCGTAGGAAAATACTTCCTAATTCAAACAGCTGCACAATTAAATAAAGATCTACCAATTGAACCAAATGGTACCTCATTAAGACTCATATTTCTCCTACTCAAAAGAAACAATACATTAAGTGAATAAAAAGCCCAGAGAGGATAAACCTTCACTGCATTACAGTCATGACAAAGCATTAATTTCCAGATTCATACAAGCTATCTACATAGAACAAGAAGAAAGAAAACAATTGATCCTCAAAAGATGGAGCAAAGAATTGAATAGAGACTTCACAGAGGAAGGATTAGAGATGGGCCGGAGAAAATCTTAAAGTGTTCAACATTGGCTTAATAATTAAGGAAATGCGAATTAAACCACCTCTGAGTTTCACTTACTGCTAATAAAGAGGCTGAGAGTCGGAATAGACGTTAATTGTGGAAAGGTTAGAGTTTGGGGAAGGTGAAACTCATCCACTGCTTGAGGAATGTAAACTTGTACATGCCACTTATGAAAGCGTGTGAAACCTTAAAAGACTCAAAAAGAGCCTGGTATTTTCGACCCAGTTATACCACATGGGTATAAACTCACAAGATCATCTTCCGTTGCAGAATACCATGCACAGGCTTATTTTATTGCAGCTCTGTTCACAATACAAAGCTGAACCAGCCATAGTGGCCCCTAATGATGATGGACTAGAGAATTGGTACGTGTATACAATGGGAGTTCTGATGTTGTTGGGAAAGGGCCAAATCATCGAACTTTGCAAGTAAATGGATGGAGCTAGAAAAAACATTATGTTTAAGATAACACAGCCCCAGAAAAAAACGACAAATGGTGCCCCTTGATGTGATTGCTAGTGCCAACACCCAGATAATAAATATTTCTCATGGAGAGGGATTTCATAGTAAAGAACAACACAGAAAGCGGCATAGCAGAAAAACTGACTGAATGGTGAATGTGGGAAAGGGCAGGGAGGGCGGTGAGAGGGGACCAAACACGGCTTGTATATTCATTAATGCATATTTATTGAAATTAATTCAACAAGTATCCAGTTGTGCCAGACACTGTATACAGGTTAAACGTGTTGCTTAGACTCTAGTAAATTAATTTGTGATACTTAAACAAATTGGCTTACAGGGCATCTGATGAAAACGGTGTAATGACCTGCAGTTAAACAGAGAATACTAAATTGCTGTTGTCCACGTTTGTTCTACATTAAATCTGGTAACATAACTTTGGGTTGGCAAAAATACAAATGTTTCTCTATTATTTTTCTGTTAGTATGGTAATCACCTGTGCATTTCTCTTTCGCCTATATAGATGATCTATAACAAAAAAAAATGAACTTTGCCCCCAAGTTAATCACATATAGTCACAAAACAAGATGGGTGAATTGATAAAAGGTGTGCCTTGATTCCACCCTACAGATATGTATATTACAACTGCCTCCTGGAGACTCATGGTCAAAAAACAACTTCCCCCCCCCCCAAAAAAAAAGAAAAACGGGCGATACAGATAGAAACGAAACCTCTCTGTCAAAAACCTTGCAATTTAAATCTTAAAACTAACTACGGGAAAAGATTTGTATGTTCCAACAGGTCAAAATGTCACCAACTTAACGGCTGAGAAAAAAAAAGATACAGCTTTGCATCGATTAGGATGTACCAGAAAGTGCCAACAGAAAGGTTGGCCTACCGAACATTGAAAGGAAGAAAAGCCTCAGATTGCTACAAACATCAAATCCCTCTGTGGATCCTACTTGTAGCAACTATGTATAAAGAGTCCTAACGAAACTTACCTTCTAGGAGCTGCAAATGTTTTAATACAAGAGACTTTCTTACCCCCCCCCCGAACAAGAAGAAATATGATGATGATGTCGTCCTCCAACTGTAAATTGGAGACAGCTATTATAGAGGTAATCTCTTATAAAACCAGTAAAACTGCTTTCTTGAATTGACTGATAGACATAGGATCTGTGAAAAGGATTATTCTCTATTCAGAACAAAATATAATACTAAAGTCTCCTTAATCTATGCATTAAGCAAAATATATTAATACAGGAGCTCTGACATAGGCAATTGATTGTTCCACCAAGGAGTTGTTGGCCAGGGGATCCAAGCCCCCACAAAAGGTAAAGGCTCTTTGCCTCTAAACTGGGATTCCTGCAAGAAGAGAGGCGATAAGGCCCTGCTGTCGAAGACCTGATGTTAACATGGGAAAGATCTATCGAGACCACACATGCAAGTGTACAGATGGTCTCTGGAATACCAGAGAGTGTTACCAAAGGCCACTATACCAATAAAGCAAATATGAGTCTCCTGGAGTCATGGAAGATTCCTCCATCAGCACCAGCTACACTTCACCTGCCTGAAATACTGTGCAGCAGAGGCAGCCATATGCCTGTATATCCCAAATCTAATTGGCTACTGGCTCTCTCCTTGGAGGAATAACCCATGGCCGATGCCACAAGCTTGCACCTTCTAATGGTCAGGAGATGTTATAGGACACAGTAAGATCCTGTCATATTCAACAGAAAAAAATGTAATTCATGGATTAACATACCATCCAAATATCTGTGTCTATACCAAAGTAACATATGATAACAATTAATACTGTTTAAATACCTATATATCTAATTGCTTGTGCTTCAATAGTAGGAACGAAAGGTTATTCCTGGACAAACTGTTAGCCCATGAAAGAAAACAGCCAGAAGTGACCAGAGTCCAAGACAACAGCTCCAGAGAAAGTTGACTGTTTTGCTTCTCATCCACCTGTGCCCCCTGTCTAAGCCTAGAGAAAAATCTGTGGAAGAGGGGGCGTGGTAGAATGTAAGGGCTGTGATTGGGCTGAACGGTGAACCTACAGCAATATAGCCTGGACACTCATTTGATCAATTTGATTGAACATACAAGCCCCCCCTGCTGGATGGTGGGACCCTTGGGCTGTGTGGTTTTGGGCACAACTGCTTGGAAATTGGTTTTACATGAAGGATGCTTGTACTCATAAATTATCACCTATTACTAAACAATGGAAAAAAAAACTGAGAGAAAGATGCAGGACAGTCATGGCAGAATGCATGATCTGGGATGGGGTGGGGTGGGATGGGGGGAAGGGAAGGGGAAATATGCCTGAACTGAATTGGATAATGATGTATGAAATACACAAAGCATCAATAAAAAAAAATAAATAAGGAAATGGTGTGGGGGAGCTGGAGAGATGGCTCAGTGGCGCAGCAGTTAAGAGCACTGACTGCTCTTGCAGATGACCTGGGTTCAATTCCCAGCACCCACATGGTGGCTAAGAACCATCTTAGGCTGGGCCTGGTGGCACATGCTTTTAATCCCAGCACTCAGGAGGCAGAGACAGGCAGATCTCTATGAGTTCAAGGCCAGCCTAGTCTATATAGCAAGCTCCAGGCCAGCTGGGACTAAAGGGAGACCTTGTTTCAAAAAGACCAAAGGGTAAAAAAATAATAAGGAAATGGAAACAATAATCCCTGACTAAATAAGCCCAGTCCAAGATGGATTCACAGAAGAATTCTACCTGAGAGTCAAAGAAGATATACAACCAATACTGTTTAAGTTATTCAAAAGGATAGAAACAGAAGGAGAAATTATAAATTCCTTCTATAAATCCTATATTACTCTAATACCAAAACTGGGTAAAGATACAACAAAAAATAAAACTATAGTCCCATATTCTTAATGAGTATAGCTACAAAGATACTCCACAAAATACAAACTGCATACACACACACATCAAAAATATCATCCACCACAATCAAGTTGGCTGTATTCCAGAGATACAGGGATGGTTCAATATACATAAGTCAATAAATGTAATAAAGCACATAAATGGACTTAAAGACAGAAACCACACACTCATTGTAATAGATGCAGAAAAGGCATTTGATAAAATCCAATATGAATTTATGTTAAAAGTCCTAGAAGGACTTGGTCTAGAGGGAACATACCTCAATATAATTAAAGCTGTATGTAATAATCCTACAGCCAACATCATTCTAAATGGAGAACAACTGGAAGCAGTCCCATTAAAATCAGGAACCAGACAGAGCTGTCCACTATGTCTGCTCTTTTTTAATATAGTGCTTGAAACTCTTGCAAGAGCAATAAGACAAGAGAAGGAAATTAAAGGAGTACTAATTGGAAAAGGAGAGATCAAATTATCTCTTTTTTTTTTTGAGAACTAGTATAATTTATTATTTTTTTTAAATTTTTTTTCACATAAATTTATTTATTTATTTATTTTTAACAAATCTAGACCTGTGTTCCCGCTCATTCCCCCACCCCGCCAGAGCTCATGCATTCTGCCAAACATGCTTTCCATCTCTTAGTCTTTCTCAATATTTTCCATGGGGAAGTTGACTGTTTTGAGCAGAAGTTCACTGTTTCAGTCAGTTCTTTGATGCAGTCTTTTCTGTTGTTGTTGTTGTTTCCAAAATGCATTATGCCCAACTGCTTTGTACAAAAGCTCAGGGGGCCCTACACAAGAAATACTTACAACTGGGTAATTGGCACTAGCATCCACAGATGAGGGATACCATTCATCGTTTGTTTTTCTGGGACTGTGTTACTTTACTCAGCATGATGTCCTCTAGCTCCAGCCATTTTCCTGCAAAGCTCGTGATGTCGTCTTTCTTTACTGTTGCATAGAACTCCATTGTGTAGATGTACCACATTTTCTCTATCCACTCGTCAGTTGAGGGGCATTTAGGTTGGTTCCAGCTCCTTGCTATTGTGAAGAGAGCTGCAATAAACATGGCCGTGCATGTATCTCTGTGGTGGCGTAAGTCTTAAGGGTACATGCCCAGGAGTGGTATGGCTGGGTCGGGTGGCAAGTTCATTCCAAGTCTTCCAAGGGTTCTCCACACTGCTTTCCATAGTGGCTGTACGAGTTTACATTCCCACCAGCAGTGGATGAGTGTTCCCCTTTCCCCACAACCTCTCCAGCACTTGGTATCATTCGTTTTCTTGATCCTAGCCAGTCTTATTGGAGTAAGATGATATCTTAAAGTGGTTTTCATTTGCATTTCCTTAATGATTAGTGATGTTGAGCAGTTCTTGAGGTGTTTCTCAGACATCTCTAATTCCTCGCTTGTGAAGTCTCTATTCAGTTTTTTGCTCCATCTATTGAGTGGGTCATTTGTTTTCTTTTTTCTTTGTTCTTTGAGTAGTTTATATATTCTGGAAATCAATGCTTTGTCAGATGTATCTGCAGTGAAGGTTTCCTCCCACTCTGTGGGATAATTTGTGAAAATTATAAATTTAATTGAAATTTTGTAATTTTCTTTTTTTTTCTTTTCAACATTTTTATTGAAGTTACATACATTTCATACATCATTTATCAGTCCAATCTAGACTCATCTTGTCTTCAATTGTCCCCACCCCACCTGAGTTCATGTACCCTGCCATCCCTGCCCTGTGTCTTTTTGTGATTCTTTTCAAAGTTTTTTCAGAGCAGAGGATTATTGTTCTTGGGGGAACTCTACTGTTCCAGTCAGTTCCTGGTCCCTGTTCCTCTGCTATTCTTCTCTCCAATCTTTACCACTTCAAAATATGCATATGTATATACCTGACACCTATACTAAATTTATATCATCTGTACACAAACTGTTGTCATTTCCATATCATATGTCAGGATTCACATTTTTCCTTTTTAAATTTATATTACTCTAAATTATCTCTTTGCAGATGATATAATATTATATCTTAAGGATGCCAAAAATTCCACTTAAAAACTGTTAGAATGGTTAATACTTTCAGTAAAGAGGTTACAAAATCATCTTACAAAAATCAGTAGCCTTTCTATACACCAATAACAACCAGAAAAAAATAAAAGAATTCAAGAAAATTCTCCCCATTCACAATCACTTCCAAAAAATAAAATATTTAGGGGCTCGAGAGATGGCCTAGCAGTTAATCCCCAGCACCCACATGGCGGCTGAAACCGTCTGAAACTCCAATTCCAGGAGACCTCCAGTTCCAGGGGAATCCAACACCCTCTTCTGACCTCCGTGGCATTGCACGACACTGGTGCACAAACCCACATGCAGACAGTACATTCATACACATACAAAAAAAATTAATAAAAAAATATTTAGGAATAAACTTAACCAAAGACATTAAAGAGTTCTACAATGAAAATTTCAAATCTTTAAAGAGATAGAAGACACTAGGAGATGGAAGACCTATCATATTCATGGGTGTAGAATCTATATTGGGAAAATGACCATCTTACTAAAAGTAATTTATAGATTCAATGCAATACCAATTAAAACATCCATGACATTCTTCACAGAGCTAGGAACAAGCATCCTAAAGATCATATGGAATCACAAAACAGGGGGTAGCCAATGCAAACTTGGGCAAAATGAACAACACTGGGGGAATCTCCATACCAAATCTCAGATTATATAACAGAGTTATTGCCTTAAAACAACCTGGTACTGGCACAAAAATAGAGAGATATAGATCAATGAAACACAACAGAATACCTAAAAATAAGTACATGCAATTTCAGCTGCCTAATATTTGACAAAAATGCCAAGAATACATGAAGTAGAAAAGACTGCTTTAACAAATGGTTCTGGCAAAACTGGATCACCACTGGCAGAAGAATGAAATTTGAACATTATCTTTTACCCTGACCAAAAGGCAACTCCAAAAGGATCAAAAGTCTCAATATAAAACCTAAAACTCTGAAACTGCTAGAAGAAAACATAGGCATTACCCTCTGAGACACAGGCATAGGAAAGGACTTTCAAAATTGGACACCAGATGCTCAGGCATTAAGGACAACAGTCAATAAGTGGGAGCTCATTAAACTATAAAGTTTCCATACAGCAAAAGAAACAACTAAGGAAGAGAAGAGAAAATCCAGTGAGTAGAAGAAAATCTTTACCAGTGACACATCTGACAAAGGACTATTAGCCAGCATATATAAAGAACTCAAAAAAGAAAGAAACAAGAAAATAAAAGACCCAATAAAAAGATGGGCTATAGCAAAGAAACACCTTAAAAACTGGTCAATATCCTTAGTAATTAGAAAAATGGAGATTAAAAACAACTTTAAGCTTCCATCTTACAGACTGACCATGATCAAGAGAATGAGTGACTTCAAATGCTCATGAGGATGTGGAGAAAGGGGACTGCTCGTTGAGTGCTGGTGGGAATGTAAACTCAAGCAACCACTATGGAATGCAGTGTGGAGAACTCTCAAAAAACTAAAACTGAATCTACCATTATGATCCACTTAAACCACTCCTTGGCTTATACCAAAGGGCTTTTGTTGGTTGCTGCTTTCTCCATAATAGCTAAGAAATGGAAACCAGCTAAATGTCCTTCAACTGATAAATGGATAATGAAAATGCTACATTTACACAATGGCATTCTAATCAGCAGTAAGAAGATAAAATTATGAAATTTTCAAGTAAATGGATGGAACTAGAGAGTATTATACTAAATGAAGTATCACTTGCAGAAAAACAAGTGACATATGTTCTCCCTCATTTGTGGATTGTAGCACCAATCCCTCATATTTGAGTATGCATTCTGATGTAGTAACAGAAGCTGGGAAAATGGAACCGATACTTGGAGGTAAAAGAAAGAAGGAACCCAAAAGAGGAGGACAAAAGAGAATCCATGTTACCTGGGAAGAGATGGAGCAATTGGGAGATTCTGGTGGAAAGAGAGGAGGTGGGGAGATGCAGGTGTGTGTGTTGGGGTGATGGTGGGAAGTTGGTGTTATTGGGAGGACAGTGGGTAAAATTGGAGTGCTGGGATGGGGATTGAGGAAGGAGGTCAGATGGAAGGGAAATAGCAGGGATGAATGAATCTTGGTGGGCTGGGTAACACAGAAGGAAATGTGATGTCCCTGTAACCTCATGGGATATGCACATACAGTGTCTGAACATTAGTGCATATGTATACCTGGAGGACGTATGGCAAGGAATACTCCTATATTGAACCTCACTCACCCATGGCTCAGGGATCATTATAGAAGAGGGGACAGAAAGATTTTTAAGAGCCCGGTGTGGTTCATGAACAGGGGAGCAGAAGATTTCAGGCCATTGGAAGCTTGTACATGTGAACATGTGACAATGGTGGCATCAAGCATAGAACCCATGCCAACTCAATTAACAAGGGTCAAGAGGGGAGGAGAGAAATGGGTGGCAATCCAGCCCTAGACTGAGAAATAATGGAGACTGCTACTGGGTAAGAGAGAGTATGCCTTACAATCTCTAGGTGACCTGACTAGACTCCAGTGGATGAATGTGCATGTAAGGGTATCTGGGTACAAATGCTTCACTGGATAGGACTTATGGTATATGGTGGATTACATGAGGTCTGGTGGGGGTTTGGAGGAACATGGATGGGGGACGGGGTCTAAACATGATTAAGAATTATTCTATGCATCTATAAAAGCTGAATAATTTTTTTTAAAAAAAGAAGGCATGAAAATAGTCAAGGGGACATTTAGAAGAAATGTCCCAGCAGGAGTGGGAAGGTGTGAGAGAGTGAAGAGAGTGACAATAGCTAAAATGCATGGGAGACTGCCAAATAAAAAAATTTAAATACAGATTTTTTTTTATTTTTACAGCTTGTGTGATGTATTATTCAACTGTCCAATAAACTTTAGTTATATTCTGACCTACAAAAAAATTGCTGCTCTGCTGGCCAGTCTTTCATGTTGTTCCTAGGTATGCATTTTTCGAGTTTCTTTTCATTTTCAGTTGTAAGGACAAATATATTTGTGCTTTAGAAAGGCTACTTAGAATTAGATAATAGAATACATCAGATTGTCACTTTTGGAAAGAAACAGACCTTGAAGAGAGTGAAGAACCAGTTTTATATGAAAGAATAATAAAGTTGTCATCTCTCCCTATAAGCCTGCTTTTGAATGTCATTTATCACAACAGGGAATATTAATGCATTTCAAAGAATATAAAGTATAGGGAAGCAGTCGTCAGTCACCTTCATATTTTTAATGGAAATAATGTGAAAAGTAGTCATTTTAATCAATTTGGGTAGACTGAACTTTCATTTACTTAGTTCTTAATGTCATCTCTTATTATATAAGGAATAATACTGAAACATGGATTTTCTACTTAAAATTATAAGGTTACACTTTATATGTCTTGTTTTAATTTTGCTATTTATTAGTCACCAGTGCTGCTTAAAGCTTTCACTGTTAGATCACATTTCGATGAAAACATTCAGTAAAAATATCATTGGTTGAAGTTAGCTGATAGCAGAATAATATGGTCTTGAATTTCTGTAACAGTTCCTCTTGTCACTTACTACGATAAAGAAAACATCCTGATGGGAGGGATTTAAGGAAGTGTTGATGTTCAAGTTCTCAGGCTTGAAAGCTATCTTCTTTCTCCTTTTCTTAAGCTCCAACAGCCACACTTCTTAGTTCTTTGTAATATGTCTTCCTAACATTCTTTTCTTTCCTTATTTTTCATTTCTCATTTACACATTTCTTCCTGGCCAGATGTTTGTGGTTGCTTTCCAATAGCTTTTGCAACCTGCAGTCCATTTTATAAAACATGCTGAAATTAATATGTTGTTTTAAGTTTACACATTTCAGTTACTTCTCTTTATGCACAAAGTGTGTAGCTCACTTCTTCCCAGGTTTCCAAGTGACAGGAATGAAATAAGATGCCTTCTTTAATCTACCACCCCAGTTGTTGCTATGAATTTTTCATCCATATTTAAGTTGAATTAGCCTTCTGGAAAGTCTTCAAAAAATACTTTCAGTTTAATCAGAATGGCAATATCAGTTTAATCAGAATAACAGTATTATATAATAGTAGACCTCATCTCTATAAATCACCTGCTTAATAATTCATTTTGATTTCTTCATTTTTATTTTATGTGTATGTTTTGCCTGCATGTATGTAAGTGCATCACATACATATAATTCCTGCAGAGGCCTTAAGTGGGTATCAGATCCCTTGGAACTGTTATGGATGGATGGTTGTTAGCTGTTATATGGGAGCTGGGAACTGAACCTGGGTCCCTTGCAGAGCAGCCAGCACTCTTAACCAATGAGGCATCACACCAGCCCCAAGATTCCCTGTTTAAATGCTATCTTATAAGAAGTTTTCTGTAAACTCACATCCACCGCAACATTCAAGAAGGCACAGATTTATCTTCAAATTGTAAAGATGGTGAGGATACCAAAAATACATGACTTTCTGGTGACTGGTAACAAGATGTTCAATCTCTGTTCAATGGGAAAAATATGAAAACAAACAATAATATCCACGAGATACAAGTCTTGCCTCTAACAGAACTATTAACAAAGAACTCTGAGAACACAAATGAGCAACTGCATCTTCATTGTAATGTCAGAAAAAAAGATTGGAGGGAACAACAACAAAAGAACTGGGACAGGGAACTGACTGAAGCAGTAGAGTTCTCCTCCCCCCAAAATAATCTTCTGCTTTGAAAAACTTTGAAAAGACTCAGAAGGGGAAACAGGACATGTATGGCAGACTGCATGAACATGGGAGGGGCGTAGGGCATGGAGGGAGAAATGAGTCTGGATTGAACTGAGAAGTGATGTATGAAATGCACACAACTTCAATAAAAGATAAAAAGGACAGAAAAAATATTTTAAAATGTGATTTCAGCAATTTCTACAAGTAGAATGAAGGAAGGGCATCAGGCAGAGAGGGGACAGCACCTAGAGGGAGAGATCTGTCAATTAACTAATCAAATATTCACTCGGAACCAACCATATGTCACAGACTGCCAATAACTGTGGATGGGAAGGAAGGGGAGGAACAGAAAGAATTGAGGCATGACTTAACGGAATAGACAAAGGAATGACGCTGGTGTTGAGGGTGTTCTTCACTTTCTTAATCACAAGAAATGATGAACGCATTTAGCAAATTAGAATTAGTGAATAACAGAGTAGAAATATATTTGAGCAATTTCTAGACCAAGTAAGTTTTAAGTACATGTAAGCTATCTACATGGTCATTGTAAATCCAGGTCTACAGGGATCATCAACCCTTAAATAGTATTAGAAACTGTGGATATGAATCTTAAAAACTGGTCTGTCTCTCAGTGGGACAAGACGTGAGCTGGATCTCCATCACTTTAAAAAATATTTATTATTTTACTTTATGTATATGAATGCATTGCCTGTGTGTATGTAAGTGAACCCATGTTGTGCAGTGCTTGCGGAGGACAGAAGAGGGCATTAGAACCCCTGGAACTGGAGTTACATATGGTTGTTAGCCACCATGTGGATGCTGGGATTCAAACCCTTACACTCTGCAAGAGCAGCCAGTGCTTTTAACTGCTAAGTCATCTCTCCAGCCCTAGTATCCATCATTTTAAAAATAAATAAATCTTAAATAATAAATAAAACTTATACACTGAGTCTAAGGGAGATTCCTCAAAAATTAAAAGGATTACTTAAGGAAACAGAGAGTTACCCGCAGTGTCAAGTTGAGAAGAAGAGTAATATAAGTAATTGGATCCAGCTACTTGGCACCCGCCAGGCTAGTACAATTTGATAGTGATGGTTGAGGCAGATTACAGTAAGAACTGAAGAATGTCAGGGGACATGTTGACATTTCCTTTTTTTTTAAATTTATTTCTGTATGTATATGAATGTACTGTCTGCATGCAGGTCTGCGCACCCGTGTCGTGCATTGCCGCGGAGGTCAGAAGAGGGTGTCGGATTCCCCTGGAACTGGAGTTCTCCTGGAATTGGAGTTTCAGACGGTTCTTGGCCGCCATGTGGGTGCTGGGGATTGAACCTGGGTCCTTTGTAAGAGCCGTCAGTGCTCTTAACCGCTAGGCCATCTCTCCAGCCCCACATGTTGACATTTCCAATTCAAGAAGGTCTCAAAGTATAAGGAAAGTGAAATATAGATATATTAAAGAGAAGAGTTATTTACATGGGGATTTGAGCTGAAGAAAACCCAGTATCAGAAAGGAAGCAATGAAAGCTGTAGAAAGAGCGAAGGTGAACCTGACTCTGCAGAAATAGCAAATGTTGAGTCTTGATGGAAGAATGCAACTCAAGGAAGACAAGTTAAAGATGGTGGGATTTTAGACAATCTAAACGGATATAGAGAAAACGGATTTTTTTTTTTTTTTGTCTTTTTGAGACAGGGTCTCCCTTTATTCCCAGCTGGCCTTGAACTCACATTTTGAATGTCTCCAAATTCATGTGTCTGCATATGTGAATGGCTCTTATTTTATGTTTAAATGGCATTTGGCATTTCTTTATTTTCTGTTAAGCATTCATCACACTGTTCCATGAGTTGAATCTACTTGTATTTGTAATTTAGGTTTCCAATAAAATTATAAGATGGTTAAAGTCTGATACAAAATCTGTTTTTCAAGGCCAGACTGGTCTACAGAGTGAGTTTCAGGGCAGCTGGGGCTACAGGGAGACCCTGACTCGAAAAGACAAAAAAAAAAAGCAAAAAAAAAAATCTGTTTTTCTTATGTTTCTTCAGTGTACTTAGGACACTGCTTGGTAGATTGCCATTTAGAAAAGGATATAAAGTATTTCATAGCTATGTTATTCAATTATAGATGTTAAACATACTCATTATATAATCCTTTATTAACTAGCTACAGAAAAAAAATGGCTAAATTCTATGGTCTATAATTGAAGAAGAGAGGTGAGAATTGATCAAAAGTCTCTGCATTAAGGAGAAAATATGAAGAATTTGTAAAGTTCTCTGTCAGCACAGTGAAGAGATACTTACTTCTCAGAGTAGTTTGCTAATAACTCTGGGCAAAGTTGTAGCAACCCCTTCTATTATCTTTATGGAAGATTGTAATATTTGAAAGTATCTACTGCCTTTTCCAATACCCTAAAATGTGGCTTGGCCATAAGACTGGAATTTTTGGCTCCTATGTGGACATTAACATTATCCCCAACTTGGAAATGGCCAGGTGACTTACTGGCTTTGAACACCGGATATGAAAGCTACATGCTTTGTCATCTTCTTCTCTCTCTTAGCCTGTTTCTAGTGCTTCCAGGGATGTGAATTAGAAAATTTCTACCTTTAGCAATAGACAATTGATATGTCAGAGATATTTTTGCTCCTAAAAATTAAAGAAATTTTAAGATTATTCAGTACCATAGCAAAAAGTATTGACTGATATATTCTCTTCACCAGAGGAGAGGAGGTCATTAAAGACATTGCCAATTATTATGATAATTTCAATTATAACTTTAATTATAGCTGCAGATAAGATATATAAAAATACCTTAAGAAAAAAATGGATGTTATCTCTAAATGGAGTATTACATAAACCAAAGTGAATATTTTTTCATAAAGACTGAAAATAGGCAAATCGGTCAGATGCACACACAGTACAACACCAGCAGGCACCCAGCTCAAGGCATGAGCAGACTTCACCTGTGTCCTGCACAACAACAGCCTGCAAAAGACCAGGTGAGCACTGTGTGCCTGGGTGCCTTGGGCACCTCTGTGCACCGTGGAGGCTTGGTATAGCCCTGGAGTCAGATGCACACACAGCACAACACTGGTTGTGGCGTGAGCTCGCCAACAGCTTGTGACGTGAGTTTGCAAGCCAAGGTAGCCCCCCCCTCCAGCCTGGGGGAGTGGTGGCACAGAGGATATAGCAGGTGCAGTATTAGTGATTATAGTCTGTGCAGCCAATGTTGAGGCACTAGAACCCAAAGAAACAAATAAACAAACAAATCCACATGCCAAAGACACACTATTGTGAGTGGGAAGAAGACCTTCCCACTCACAATAGCCTCAAAAATAATAAGATACCTGGGAACAAACCTAACCAAAGACACTGAAGACCTCTACAACAAAATTTTTCTTTTAAAAAAAAAATTTATTTATTTCTGTATGTGTATCAATGTACTGTCTGCATGCAGGTTTGTGACCCGTGTCATGCAATGCCACGGAGGTCAGAAGAGGGTGTCAGATTCCCCCTGGAACTGGAGTTCTCCTGGAATTGGAGTTTCAGATGGTTCTCGGCCACCATGTGGGTGCTGGGGATCGAACCCGGGTCCTCTGTGAGAGCAGTCGGTGCTCTTAACCGCTAGGCCATCTCTCCAGCCCCTACAACAAAAATTTTAAACTCCTGAAGAAAGAGATTGAAAATTACATCAAAAGATGGAAAGACCTCCCATGCTCATGGATTGGGAAAATATAGTAAAAATGTCCATTTTACCCAAATTGATATACAGATTCAATGCAATCCTAATAAAAATCCTTATGAACTCCTTCACAGACTTGGAAAAAAAGTCCTTAAATTCATATGGAAAAAAAAAAAAAGATCCTGAATAGCTAAAGCAACCCTGAGTGAAAAATGCAATACAGGGGGGATTGCTCTACCAGTCTTCAAACTATAATACAGGGCCATAGTCATAAAGAGCCTGGTACTGGCATAAAAACAGACCTGTTGACCAGTGGAACAAAATTGAAGATCCAAACTTGAGTTCATACAATTTCAGCCACCTCATATTTGACAAAGGGACAAAAAAAAAACCTCAATTGAGAAAGGATATCATCTTCAGCAAATAGTGCTGGCAAAATTGGATCACCATTTGTAGAAGAACAAATTAAACCCCTACCTCTCACCCTGTACAAAAATCAACTCCAAGTGGATCAAAGATCTCAACATGAAGCCTGAAACCCTGAAGGTGATAGAAGAAAAAGTTAGCAACAACCTACAAAACATAGGCATAGGAAAAGACTTTCTGAATCAGACAGCAGCTGCACAGGAAATAAGGTCAATGGTCAACAAATGGGACCTCATCAAACATAAAAGCTTCTGTACAGCTAAAGAAAGAATCAAGAAAGTGGAGAGAAAATCCACAGAGGAGGGGGAAATCTTTACCAGTGATACAGCTGACAGAGCATTAATGTCAAGAGTATATAAACTACTCAAAAAACAAACAAGTAAGAAAACAAATGACCTGCTCAAAAGATGGTGTAAATAGCTGAACAGAGACTTCAACAGTGAAGAATTAAAGTTGGCTGAGAAACATCTTAAAAAGTGTTCAGCATCACTAATAATTAAGGAAATGCAAATTTAAACCACTTTCAAATATCATCTCACTCCCATAGGACTAGCTAAGATCAAGAAAACAAAAGACGACAGATGCTGGAGAGGTTTTGGGGAAAGGGGAACACTCTCCACTACTGCTGGTGGGAATGTAAACTTGTATAACCACTATGGAAAGCAGTGTGGAGAACCCCTAAAAGACTCAAAATGGACCTACCACCTGACCCAGTCATACCACTCCTGGGTATATACCAAAAAGACTCATCCTATGGCAAAGATACATGCACATCCATGTTTATTGCAGCTCTCTTCACAATAGCAAAGAGCTGGAACCAACCCAAATGCCCCTCAACAGACAAATGGATGACAAAAATGTGGTACATCTACACAATGGAGTAGTATTCAGTGGTAAAGAAAGATGACATAAGAGGCAGGTGGATCTCTGTGAGTTCCAGGCCAGCCTGGTCTACAGAGGGAGCTCCAGGCCAGCTGGGACTAAAGGGAGACCCTGTCTCAAAAACACACACAAAAAAGATGATTTATGAACTTTGCATGTAAATGGATGGAGCTCGAAACTGTTATGCCAAGTGAAGTAACACAGTCCCAGAAAAACAAATGGTGAATGGTTTCCCTCATTTGTAGATAGTAACACCAAATTCCCCACAGATGAAAGGCAAGCTGAGCAACATTATTGTTATATTTCTGTTTATCTGAAAGCAACTATGTTGTTATAATGTAAATCTCTCAAGGGGCTCTAGAATCCACCCACCACTTATTTTCAGACTCTGTAATTATTGTATATGGGTGGAGAGTATGTATCCATATTTTAGAGTAATTTAAAATTAATGGAGGAAAATGTAAATTTCTAAGCATAAAAAAAGTCTGAGAGAAAGATGCAGGACAGTTATGGCAGAATGCATGATCTGGGGGAGGGGTGGGGGGAAGGGAAAAGGGAATATGCCTAAACTGAATTGAAAAATGATGTCTGAAATACACAAAGCATCAATAAAAGCACCAAAATAAAATAAAAGAAAATATGCAAATAGGTGAACAGCTTCAGAAAAATGGGATCCATTTTTAGTTGAGTTTTAAATGATATGGGATGGGAACTTATGAGAAGAATGGACATATCTCAGACATAAAATTTTATCTTTAAAAGCAACACAAAATTTGTGAGTCCAACTATGTCAACTAAAATAGTCTTTCAAATTCGGTCTCTGCTTCAACGAAACAACTTAGGGAGACAATGTGAATTGATCTTGCAAGAGCATCCAAGTTGGAATAAATAGTGATGTCACAGTTGGACCAGCAATAAACTGACCTGTAATGAAAAGAACTAAGATAAACTTAGTAACAAAGGGAAAATGCCTGTGTAGGTTCCAGTATAAGAATCCACATTATTTTATAACTACAATTCTAAATGATGTCATTGTTGGCATTCAAACCACTTATGCAATAATAGAGTTTCACCAAATCAAGAAAATAAACAAGGGTCCTGAAGGGATTTAATTTATTGATCAATACTCAGTAGTGGGCAGCTTCTGGCTAGTAGAGAGCAAAGGACAATTTAGAACTCCAATAACTGTATTGCCTTAAGGTTTATCCATTTCTTTTTAATTGACCTTGCTAGACTAATTTTAAGTGTATAGCTGCATAGTGAAGGGTTTTTGGATAAATAATGGATCACAGCTACTTCGGAATATTTTACACGTGATGACTTAAATTTTACTCAGTGAAGTGGTAAGGTGGACATAGACTCTTGCCTCAAAGGCAATATTAGATCTTTGCTTGAAATAATCCTTCCCATAACTTGTTTGTAAAGTTAAAGTTGGCAAAAAGTTAGGGAACACCTAAGCTTTCCAGCATGTTTGTAGTGGTTAAAATGATATTCCATTACCCTATCACCCCATGGGATGTTTATTTAACTGACACTCTGTCGCTATTTTGAGGATATGCCTTTGAATACTGAGGTGGTTTGAATGAGTGTCCCCCATAGGCTGTAAGTATTCAGACATTTGTCTCCAGTTGGTGGCACTGTATTTGGAGGTCTTAGAAGGTGTGGCCGTGTTAGAGGAAGTACGTTATTGGGGGCAGGCTTAGTGAGTTTAACAAGCCTCGTGGACTCCAGTCTCTCTCTCTGCTTCCTGTCCTCATTGCGAGATGTGACCCTTTGCCTGCTGCTCCAGCTCCAGCCGCCATGCCTCCTGCCACAATGGGCTCTAATTCCCTGGAATCATCAATCGTAAGCTCAAATAAACTCTTCCTTTTATAAGTTCCTTTGGTCATGGTGTTTTATCACAGCAACAAAAAAGTGACTAATACAAATACCTAAAATGTTTGTCTTATTAAAAAATCCTGATATTCTTCAAATCTATTGAAATATCAAGTCACTGTGTTTCTTTTTCTCTTTTTTTTTTGAGACAGGGTCTTTCTTTAGTCTCAGATGTCCTGGAACTTGCTCTGTAAATCAGGCTGGCCTTGAACTCACAGAGAGCCACCTGCCTCTGCCTCCCAAGTGCTAGGATTAAAGGCATGCACCACCATGCCCAGATTAAAGATGGTTCTTAGCCACCATGTGGGTTCTGGGAATTGAATCCAGGTTTTCTGCAAGAGCAGTTGGAGCTCTTAACCACTGAGCCATCTCTCTAGTCCCACAGTGTTTCTTAAAAATGCAACCCTTATGGAAAGCAGTATGGAGAACTCTTAAAAAGCTAAAAATAAAACTACCATAGTATCCTGTTATACCACTACTTGGCATATACCCAAAGAACTCATCTTATTGCATAGATACTTGTATAGCCATGTGTGTTGCTGCTCTTTTCATAATATGTAAGGGATGGAAGAAATATAATGGGAAAAAAAACCCAGAAGACATCTGCTATTTGGCTGGGACGTTCGTCAAAAGGGAACAAAATGCTGTAACTCCTCTCATCTTTGCACAGTTATAATGTTTGTCTTTCCTAGAGAGTTGACATACTGTGCCAGTTTGTAGCTGGATGAAGGAAACAGGGTAAAACTGCTTAGTAGGTTCTGTTCCATAAGTGGAGGTGAGAGGGAAATGTCTGCATTCAGAGCACCTGAGAGCATTCTACATTCAGACATTGCTCATTAACAAACCAACTATAGATTCTTCCTCTCTCTCTCTCTCTCTCTCTCTCTCTCTCTCTCTCTCTCTCTCTTGCAATTGGAGCTCATTACCAAGGGCTCCCTGGCAGCCAAACAAGTCTCTAGCAAATTTTGCACACCAAACCTTCTTTATTTATGTCTGGATTCAATAATTTCTCTCAAAATCTTCTCAATTAGAGTAAATTGACACTACATTTTCCTTAATATATTTAATTAATTCTTTAATGACATATAGGGTTGGGGATACATTCTTTTGCTCTGATCACTTATGTCTCTCAAAGATTCTGACAATTTTAACTTAGGCCATATGTTCCCCCAATATATTCTCTATTAAAAATGTAAATATATCCCTTGAGCAAGCCATTTTAAAGTTAATAGTTCATCTGCAGGCTGGCAGCCCATGAAAGAAAACAGCCAGAACTGACCAGAGACCAAGACATCAGCTCCAGAGAAAGTAGAGAGTTTTGCTTCTCATCCACCTGTGCCCCTTTTCTAAGCCTAGGGAACAATCTGCGGAAGAGAGGGCGTGATAGAATGTAAGGGCTTCGATTGGGGTTAATGGTGAAACTACAATAATATAGACTGGACACTCATTTGATCAACTTGATTGAACATACAAGCCCCCCCTGCTGGATGGTGGGACCCATGAGCTGTGTGGGTTTGGGCACAACTGCTTGCAAATTGGTTTTACATGAAGGATGCTTGTACTCACAAATTATCACCTATTGTTAAAAAAAATGAAAACAAAACAAAACAAAAAAGCAGAGAAAGATGCAGAAAACTTATGGCAGAATGCACGATCTGCGATGGGTAGGGGTGGGGTGGGGGGGAAGGGAAGGGGATATATGCCTGAACTGAATTGGAAAATGATGTATGAAATACACAAAGCATCAATAAAAATAAAAAAAGATTTAAAGAAAAAAAAAAAAAGAAATACAAGATAAGACATGGCTATGAGAGTTAAATGCTCTCTGAAATGCCATAGCCCTAGATGACTTTCTGTTGTTAAAATGTTCTCTCTGGTGTCCCAGTCTTCTATTAACCCTGTAAAATCATGGACATGCTTCTGTAAGCATTTTGTCACATATCGTTAACTACCTGCATGAATTTGGGAACTTAATTTATATACCTCTGAGAATATTTGCTTATTTATACATGGGAGCATCTCTTACAACTCAGGCATTGTGAAGATTATATGGTTTGATATATGGGAAACAGAGCACAGCCTAATAGCAAACTCCATGTCTGTAAATTCTTATTATGATGATTTTTGCTGAAATCATTAACTATAAGACAGGAATAATTAGAACAATTTATTCATAAGGCTTAGATAATAATATACTTCCACTAATTTATCCTTCCCCCTTGTCCTTATCTGGGAAAAGAAGAGTTATTATGAAAAAGGCAGAAAATTGATATCAATGGGTCTTATGTTATGAAATCATAGGTGATTCTATATTCCATGGAAATGATCAATTATAGCAATATGAAATAGCAATGTGATAGAAAAGGGAAGTATAACTACTGAACAGAGACAACTGATCAACTGGACACATTCCAGACTCACTCTTTCCTCTCTTCTCTTTCTGGCCTCACTCTGCATCTGATTCCCACCATCTTTGTCGATTCTCCATGATGAAATAAACTGGCAGAGCATATCATCAGGAACCACAGCTAGTGAGTTCTGTCTACAGGATGGTGTGAATGTCAGTGACACTGGCTAGATCTCTGACTTCAGAAACTTTTAACAATGTAAGAGACCAAATCTACAAAGAACCTCTTTCTGTACAAAATGATAGGCTATATCAAAAATATCTTTGAAATGCAATACCTGAATTGCAGTGGAAGAGACTGAGCTGCTTCTTAATGATGAGAATCCAAAGATGTTGAGGCAAATGACATCACTGAAGGAGGCGTCTGCCCATGGGACCTATGTGCTTCTTCATGATGCTTAAAACTTGCCCTTTGATAGACCCTTTCATAATAACTGCTAGAAAAAAAAACTAGGTGGGGGCTAAGCAGGATGGGGAATCCTATGTATGACTGTTAGTTAAAACTGTGGAGCAAAGAAGGAGAAATCAATTTAGTATTGACTTAAAATCCTCATCACTACTGGCTAGATTTCATAGTGCTAGAAAGTCCTATGCATACTACTGGAAGAGAAAGAAATCATCCAGACCCATCTGCAAATCCTGTGAGCTACAACAACTGGCCTGGTAAGATAGGCCCATTGACACGAATATCATGGAAGTAACCAACCACTTTCTAATTGTATTTAAGGTCTGCTTTATATATGCTTTTTATATGCCCAAATATGACATTATCATGGCTAGAAACCTGTGGCTAGACAGATCACAGACCATGAGGGAGAACCTAATAATTTTATTCTGCTAATGACTCCTAATAACTTATTGTTATACCCATTCAAAAATGTATATCTCAGCTCTCAACAGAGAAGCTTCCTTATGATTAACACAAAGGCCCACACTGTACAAGATGCAGAGAATAGGAGGCTTTAGGGAAATTATCCCTGAATTGGACACCTATATAAAACTTCTGCCTTCTATGGTAACAAGATCATTGTGGAAAATGGGGCAGGAATATTACAAGAGCCAGACGTGGGTAGATGTCCACAGGGAAAGAGTTCTGGACAACTGGGCAGTTGTTTATATGAACTTACAGCAATAGTGACATGATGTACAAATCTTATATAAGCTCAACCCAAACAAAATGCTAGCATAGACATTGGAAATAGAGAAAAAAATCTCATCCCTGTCTGACAAAGCATTGAAAACCAATGGCTGCTGGAAGGGGGAGAAGTCAATCTTGTTTAAGGGTGTGACTTAGGGTAAGTTAATCAAGCTCCAGTGGATGGACCTACACCAGAGGGCAGGCATTTGATGGCACAAACTTGACTCTATAGGCATATGTGTGTGTATATATATATATTATATCTATCTATATATATATATATATATATATATAGTGTGTGTATGAGTGTGTGTATGTGGTGTGTGTGTGTGTGTGTGTGTGGTACATGACATTGGTGGGGGTAGTAAGGGGTGCAGATAGGGGAGAGGATGGCAATCTGATCAGAGTATGATGTATACATTTCCCTCTAGATTTTTAGGCCAATTAAGCTTTATTTAACTTATCTCCTTGGCTAACCTCCCTCTTCGTTCCCCATTTTTCCCATTCCCCCCTTGATAATACTTGTCTCCTACCATCCCCCTCCTTTCAAGTTGTTGGTCAGGGTATTTAAAGAGACTCTCAAAATAATAGAGGCTATTACCACAGCCCTTGATTACCTCACAGAACTTGACAGTAATACCCTATTGATGAATACAAGACATCTGAAGTCTGTCTGAAGTACACGAGACTTGGAGCAATGGAACTGGAACTGACATGCAAGTTGCTGAGGGAGACTATCAATCAATGGTTCAACCCAGCTATAAAGCTTAGTAACCACAACAACTGGCATAGCAATCTATCTCTATTGGTGGAGTAGTAACATTTTTATCTTGGGGGTAATAAGCAGCTATCTAATTGGATTTAAAACCCTCTAAATGGGAGCAAAATCACACTTGACAAAGTAAATATAGCCAAATATACATGGTTAGAGAGGTCATAGCTCTTAAAGAAAACCCCATCTCTCCAATATCTCTAGACAAATGAAATTTCTCACTGTATGGTAAATATGGATCCTTATATTTATGTACAAATATATCATATACCATTCAACAAAGAAGCTTCTTTTTGTAACAAATGGAGTGTATTTCAGAGCTCAACAACTGGTCTCGCACAGAGAATGTGTCTAAGAGATGCCCAGCAGTAAGGGACACATCTACAATGGAACTTTGATACCTAAGACTCATGGAATATAGCAGATCATGCAGTAGACAGAATAATACATCCTTCAACTCTCAATAGCCATGTTTCCTCATATAACAGAGTGTGATGCACACAGAGGGCCACAACTGGCCAAGTTTTAGATAATTAGAGACTGCAGAGTGTGTGTCCTCGGATAGAAATACTTCATTAAACTTTGCCCACCCATGGCTCAAGGACCATTGAAGAGGAGGGTACAAAAATTTTATTAACCAGGGTTAATGCATGAACATAAGGAAACAGAGGTTTCAGGCCTCTGGGAACTTGCTCATATGAACTTGCAACAGTGGTGTCAGCATGCACAAGACCCAGGTTGACTCAATCGAACAAAAATCAGCATAGAACAAGGGAAATGGGCAGCAGGCTCCTGCCCTAGCTGAAGAATTATTGGAAACTCATTACTACATGGTGAGGGAGAGTAGATCTTATTTAAGGGAGTGACTCTAGGTAGGCTGACTAGACTCTATCGGATGAACTTGCACTGAGGAACATATGGATTGCACTAAACATATATTACAGAATGCATGAAATCTGGCAAGGGCATCTGGGAGAGTGATGATGATGGAGGAAGTCTGAACTTAATTAAGATCTATTGATTAAGAAATGCACAAAAATCAACAAAAATATTTTTGAACCCAAAAGGTATAAAAATACATCGTATGAAATTCACAAAAATTTTGTTTAGTTCCATGAATGCTGTTATTTCAGTCTTTATTTCTTCCCTGACCCACTCATTATTCAGGATTGTGTTGTTTACAATCCATGTGTTCTTGTAGCTATTAGGGCTCATCCTGGTGTTAATATTGAGCTTCATTGCATTGTGGTCTGACAGAATGCATGAAATAATTTCAGTCCTTTTGTATTTGTTGAGATTTCTTTTGTGTCCCAGTATGTGGTTGATTTTGGAGGCTGTTCTCTTATGTTTGGGTTGATATTCTGTAGATATCTGTGAGGGCCATTTGGTGTATTGTATTGTTCAGTTCTGATATCTCTCTGTTTATTTTTTGTCCAGTTGACTTATTCAAGGAACTCAGTGGGGTATTAAAGTCCCCCATTATTAGTGTGTTGGGATTAATCTGTGTCTTGAGGTCTTGAAGGACTGTGTTTATAAAGTTTGGTGCACCAGAGATTGGTCATGGAACTAAACAAAAATATCAATGAAACAGAAACAAACAAAAAATTACAAAAAAATCAATGAATCCAAAAGTTGGTTCTTCTAAAAGATAAACGAAATAGACAGACCACTAGCCCAGTTAACCAAAAGAAAAAATGAGCAACTCCAATTCAATAGCATTCATGATGAAAGAGGAAACATCACAACAGATAAAGAAAAGATCCAGAAAATCATTTGAGAATACTTCAAAAACTTATATACTAATAAATTTGAAAACCTAAGAAAAATGGATGAATATCTGAAATCCTGTAGTTACCAAAGCTTAAAAAAGAAGAGATTGACAGCTTAAACAGACCCATACTACTTGAGGAAACTGAAGATGTAATAAAAAATCTCCCAACTAATATGCATCCCTCTCCACAAGAAATATTTATAACTGGGTTATTGGCACTAGCATCCACATATGAGGGACACCATTTGTCGTTTGTTTTTCTGGGACTGTGTTACTTCATTTAACAAAATGTCTTCTAGCTCCATCCATTTACCTGCAAAGTTCATGATGTTGTCCCTCTTTACCGCAGCATAGAACTCCTTTGTGTACATGTACCACATTTTCTCTATCCACTCGTCAGTTGAGGGGCACCTGGGCTAGTTCCAGCTTTTTGCTATTGTGAACAGAGCTGCAATAAACATAGCTGTGCATGTATCTCTGCAACAAGATGAGTCTTGTGGGTATATACCCAGGAGTGGTATGACTGGGTCAAATGGCAGGCTCATTTTGAGTCTTCTAAGTGTTCTCCACACTGCTTTCCATAGTGGCTGTACAAGTTTACATTCTTACCAGCAATGGATGAGTGTTCCCCTTTCCCTACAACCTCTCCAGCACTTGGTATCATTCGTTTTCCTGATCCTAGCCAGTCTTGTTGGAGTAAGACGATATCTCAAAGTGGTTTTAATTTGCATTTCCTTAATTATTAGCGATGTTGAACACTTCTTAAGATGTTTCTCGGCCATCTCTAATTCCTCCTCTGTGAAGACACAGCTCCAGAGAAAGTAGACTGTTTTGCTTCTCATCCACCTGAGCCCCTTTTTTAAGCCTTGGGAAAAATCTGCGGAAGAAGGGGTGTGGTAGAATGTAAGGGCTGCGATTGGGGTGAACAGTGAAATTACAGGAATATAGTCTGGACACTCATTTGATCAACTTGATTGAACATACAAGTTCCCCCCCCCCCCCACTGGATGGTGGGACCCATGGGCTGTGTGGGTTTGGGCACAACTGCTTGCAAACTGGTTTTACATGAAGAATGCTTGTACTCATAAATTATCACTTATTGTTAAAAAATGAAAAAAAAACTGAGTGAAAGATGCAGGACAGTTATGGCAGAATGCATGATCTGGGATGGGGTGGGGTGGGGTGGGGGGAAGGGAAAGGGAAATATGCCTGAACTGAATTGGAACATGATGTATGAAATACACAAAGTATCAATAAAAAAATGAAAATTAAAAAAAAATCTCCCAACTAATAAAACCCCAGTCCTAGATGGTTTCACAGCAGAATTATTTAAAACATGTAAAGAGGTCTTACAACCATTACTACTCAAACTGTTCAGAAGAATACAAACAAAGGGAAATCTTCCAAATTCCTGCTGTGAAGCCAGCATCACTCTAATACCAAAACCAGGCATAGATACAAACACGAAAGAAAACTATAGGCCCATCTCATTAATGAACACAGATGCAAAAATTCTCAATAAAATACTTGCAAATCCCATACAGACCCACATCAAAAAGATCATCCATCATGATCAAGTTGGATTCATACCAGAGATGCAGGGATGGTTCAACATATGTAAATCAATAAATATCATAAAACACATAAAAGGACTGAAAGGCAAATACTACACAATCATCTCAATTGATGCAGAAAAAGCCTTTGACAAAATACAGCATCACTTCGTACTTAAAGTCCTAGATGGAATCAGACTGAAGGGAATGTTCTTTAACATGATCAAAGCCATATCTAGCAAACCCACTGCCAACATCATCCAAAATGGAGGAAAATGAACCATTTCCCTTAAAGGCGGGAACCTGGCAAGGCTGCACCTTATCATCACTCCTCTTCAACACAGTGCTTGAAACACTTGCTAGGGCAATAAGACAAGAGAAGGAAACTAAAGGAGTACTAATCAGAAAAGAAGTTAAGCTATCCCTTTTTGCAGATGATATGATAGTTTACCTAACGGATGCTAAAAACTCCACAAGAAAACATCTAGAAATGATTAAGAGTTTCAGTAAAGTGGCAGTACACAAAATTAACCTGGAAAAATCAGTAGCCTTTCTTTATGCCAACAATAAACAAGTGGAGAAGGAATATAAGAAGACCTTCCAGGGGCTGGAGAGATGGCCTAGCGGTTAAGAGTGCCGACCGCTCTTACAGAGGACCCGGGTTCAATCCCCAGCACCCACATGGCGGCGGAGAACCATCTGAAACTCCAATTCGAGGAGAACTCCAGTTCCAGGGGAATCCGACACCCTCTTCTGACCTCCGCGGCATTGCACGACACGGGTGCACAGACCTGCATGCAGACAGTACATTCATACACATACAGAAAAAAAAAAATTAAAAAAAAAAGAAGACCTTCCTACTCACAATAGCCTCCAAAATAATAAAATACCTGGGACCAAACCTAAACAAAGATACTAAAGATCTCTACAACAAAAATATTAAACCCCTAAAGAAGGAGATTGAAAATGACATCAAAAGATGGAAAGACCTCCCATGCTCATGGATTGGAAAAATAAATATATAAAAATGTCCATTTTACCCAAATTGATATACAAATTCAATGCAATCCCAATCAAAATCCCCATAAGCTTCTTCACAGACTTGGGAAAAAAATCCTTAAATTCATATGGAAAAACAAAACACCCTGAATAGCTAAAGTAATGCTGAGAGAAAAGTGCAATATAGGGGCTGGAGAGAAGGCTCAGCAGTTAAGAGCACCGACTGCTCTTGCAGAGGACCCAGATTCAATTCCCAGCACCCACATGGCAGATAAGAACCATCTTTGACTCCAGTTCCAGGGGAATCTGACACAGCATTGCATGACATGGTGCACCAACCTACATGCAGACATTACACTCATACACATTAAAAAATAATAAATAAAAATATTTAAAAAAAGAAAAGTGCAATATATGGGGGGTTGTTCTACCAGACTTCAAGCTTATATTACAGGGCCATAGTCATAAAGGAAGCATGGTACTGGCACAGAAACAGACCCATTGACCAATGGAACAAAATTGAAGATCCAAACTTGAGCTTATACAATTTCAGTCCTCTCATATTCGATAAAGAAGCAATAAAAGGTCAATGGAGGAAGGATAGCATCTTCAGCAAATGGTGCTGGCAAAATTGGATCACCATTTGTAGAAGAGCAAAATTAAACCCCTACCTCTCACCATGTACAAAAATCATCTTCAAGTGGATCAAAGACCACAACATGAAGCCTGAAACCCTGAAGGTGATAGAAGAAAAAGTTGGCAACAACCTACAAGACATAGGCATAGGAAAAGACTTTCTAAATCAGATAGCAGCTGCACAGGAAATAAGGTCAACAGATGACAAATAGGACCTCATCAAACTCAAAAGCTTCTGTACAATGAAAGAAAGAATCAATAAAATGAAGAGAAAATCCACAGGGTGGGAGGAAGCCTTCAACAGTAATACATCTGACAGAGCATTAATGTCATGAATATATAGACTACTCAAAAAACAAAGAAGAAAACAAATGACCTACTCAAAAGATGGAGTAAAGAACTGAACAGAGACTTCACCAGTGAGGAATTAAAGATCACTGAGAAACATCTTTAAAAGTGTTCAACATTATTAATAAGTAAAGAAATGCAAATTAAAAACACTCTCAGATATCATCTCGCTCCGATACGACTGGCTAAGATCAAGAACACAAAAGACACCAAATGCTGGAGAGGTTGCAGGGAAAGGGGAACACTCATCCACTGCTTGTGGGAATGTAAACTTGTACAACCATTATGGAAAGCAGTATGGAGAACCCTTAAAAGACTCAAAATGGATCTACAACCTAACTCCCACTCCTGGGTATATACCCACAAGACTTGTCCTACGGCAAAGACACATGCATTTCCATGTTTATTGCAGCTCTCTTCACAATAGAGAAGAGCTGAACCAACCCAAATGCCCCTCAACTGATGAATGGATCACAAAAATGTGGTACATCTACACAACTGAGTACTATTCAGTGGTAAAGAAAGATGACATCATGAACTTTGCAGGTAAATGGATGGAACTTGAAGCCATTATGCTAAGTGAAGTAACACAGCCCCAGAAAAACAAGTGGCAAATGGTTTCCCCATTTGTAGATGCTAACACCAAATCCCCAGATGAAAGGCAAGCTGAACAACATTATTGTTATATTTCTGTTAATCTGAAAGCAACTATATTGCTATAATGTAAATCTCTTAATGGGCTCCAGAATCATCCACCACTTACTTTCAGACTCTGTAATTACTGCATATGAATGGAAAGTATGTATTTGTATTTCAGAGTAATATCAAATTAAAGGAGGAAAATGTGAATTCCTAAAACAAATAAACAAACAAAAATGACTGGCCAGGTGTGGTGGCACATGCCTTTAATCCTAGCACTTGCAAGGCAGAGGCAGGTGGATCTTTGTGAGTTCAAGGCCAGCCTGGTCTACAGAGTGATTTCCAGAACAGCTGGGGCTACAGGGAGACCCTGTCTCAAAAAGAACAACAACAACAAAAATAGAAGACGGAGAAAGATGCAGAACAGTTATGGCAGAGAGCATGATCTGGGGTGGGGTGAGGGGAAAGGGATAGGGAAGGGGAATATGACTAAACTGAACTGAGAAATGATGTATTATTAAAACCACTCTAAGGCATCATCTGACTCTAGTAAGACTAGCCAAGATCAAGAAAACAAAAGACATGAAATGCTGGAGAGGTTGTGGGGAAAGGGGAACACTCATCCACTGCTGGTGGGAATGTAAACTGGTACAACCACTATGGAAAGCGGTGTGGAGAATCCCCTGGGTATTGCTTCTAGCCCTCAGTCCTTCCTGTTCCTCTCTGCCCCAGGTTTGTCAAAATAGTGAGAAACATAACTTCTGTGTGATAAAACTCTTAAAAGTTCATTGCTCATTTTAATGTGTTAATAGTATTCCTAATTTGTAGTGCAAATATGGCCATAAGCCTTTTCCTAAAGTTGCATTTTCCTTAACTTAAAGATAGTTTTAGAAAGAAGTACAATTAAGAAATACAATTGGCTTCCATGTTGCACACAATCTTTTTATAAATTTCATTATCTGAAGCTTGTTACTCAAACTAGAAACTGTATAAGAGTTGTAAATTAGACAGTGAGAAACACTTGAGGCTTCTGCTGTATGTTTTGTTGTTGTTGTTGCTGTTGTTATTGTTGCTGTTATTATTGTTGTTACCCAGTAACTTGAATATTGTTTTATGTGTTATAAGACATTGTAGAGTTTATCTCAAGCTGTTAAAAATGGTAATAAAAATGGTAATGTACAAATGTGAATAGACATTTATCTATAACATGGGTAAGTTTTGTTCTGCTTATAAGAGATGTTTATAGCAACAAGTGAGGGGACAATTGGTTTTTGTGTTTCTCTCCCCAACCCCCACCCCTTTTATTCTCTCCCTGTTTTTGCTTGCACACTTTGCACTAATGAAAAAAAATTGAGATTGTATAAATCTGGTTAAAAGCTCCAAGATACCAAAATCTTGTAGATGTAGAATAAAATGTTATTATACTAAAAAAAGGACTCAAAATGAGCCTGTCACCTGACCCAGTCATACCCCTCCTGGGTATATAACCACAAGACTTATCCTAAGGTAAAGATACATGCACAGTATGTTTATTGCAGTTTATTGCAAAGAGTTGGAACCAACACAAATGTCCCTCAACTGATGACTAGATAAAAAAATATGGTACATCTACACAATGGAGTTTTATGCAGCGGTAAAGAAAGATGACATCATGAACTTTGTAGGTAAATGGAGGGAACTTGAAGCTATTATGCTAATTGAAGTAATACAGTCCCAGAAAAAAAAAGGCCAATGGTTTTCCTCATATGTGGATGCTGATACCAAATCCCAAGTTGGCAGGCAAACTGAACAACTTAATTATTATATTTCTTTGTATCTGAAAGCAACTGTGCTGTTACAATGTGAATCTTTTAAAGTGCTCTAGAATCCACCTACCATTTATATTTAGACACTGTAATCACCATATAGGGGTGGAATATATGTATTCATATTCTAGAGTAATATAAAATTAAAAGGAAAAAAGTGAACCCCAAAACACATTTTGGAATTAACATATAGTTTATTCCCAAAGGTTATAATTTTGACACATACGTATTATTTAAACAGACACAATTTGGAGCAGTACAAAGGGGAGGGAACAAAAACAACATAAGGACTGAGTCAAAGAACTGACAGATACAGTTAAATTCTGCTCAAAACAACAAGCCTCTGAAGAAAAAAATCCTAGGAAACACTGAGAGAAAGATGCAAGACATGTATGGCAGAATGCATAAACTGGGGATGGGGGGCAGGGAGAGGGGAATGTATCCAAATTGGACCAAAAATGATGTATGCAGTATACAAAATGTCAATAAAAAGAACATAATTTTTAAAAAGATAGTCACAAAAATTTAGCTTAAAAAATATCAAACCCCATTTTTGGAACATTAACATCAAGATTCTTAGATAGGATTGCAAACATTACACAGTGTATACCCCCAGGGATTGCTTTTTATGTGGCCCAAATGTGAATGGTTCCCCATGAAGATGTAAAGGACAGCTGTGGGATCCACCATGTGGAGTTACAATTCTGCATTGCAGAAATATATATCAAGTGCAACTGCATGCTCTGCCTGTAGTACTGGGTGCAGAAGAATAGAAGGCAGCATCAGAAGTAGTAATAGGCCACAAACAGACACACAAATACTACAAATAATGATATCAATCCAGGAAATTAAACAAACACATTGAGTATATTTAAAAAGTGAAGTTCCTTTGTTGTTATAGTCCCATCGCCATAAAAAAAAAGTGAAGTCTCAGAACATGAGGAATGAAAAAAATTAACTATACAAATTTGTGAAGCATATTTTAAAAATAATCAAATAGAATTTCCACAAGTTAATGATTAAAATTAGAAACTCAGAAGGTGGAGTAAATAGCTTATTTGACACAATCGAAAGGAGGCAGAAGAAACAAGAAGACATTTAGAAAACTCATCAGGATGAAGCAGAGACACAAACAGATGGAAACATAAAAGGGAGTTACCAAGGAAGGAATGGAAAGGCTGTGCCATATTTCTCACTGGCATATCTGTAAGAGAGAAGAGAGTGCATTATTTACTTTTCCAGTTGCTGCAAGGACATACCCCACAAAAAGCAAATAAAAGAGGGAAGAGTTTGTTTGGCACAGTTTGATGGTATAATCTACCATAGTGGGGAAGCCAGGGTAGTGCAAGTGGCCTTAGCTGTGGCAGCTTGGTGCTTGAGGCAGCTGGCACATGGGGTCCATAGTCACAAAGGACAATACAATGGGAAGTTATAGTTGTATTATCCTTTCTCTCTCTCTCTTTCTTTCTTTCTTTCTTTCTTTCTTTCTTTCTTTCTTTCTTTCTTTCTTTCTTCTTTTTCTTTCATCTGTCTTTTGACAGTTTCTTATAGCCCACATTGGCCTCAAATTCTCTGCATAGCCAAGGCTGGCCTTGAACTCCTGATCATCCAGTCTCTATATACCAAGTGCTGGGGTTATAGGTGTGTGTCACCTTATCGAGTTGAACACAGGGCCTGATATCCCTTAGGCAGGTAGTCTACCAATTGAGCTACATCTTCACCTCAAGATAAAGCACTAATTTTTCAAATTCCTAATTTTTCAGGTTTGATGAAAGCCACCAATTATTTGAATAAAGTATTTTAAATTAATACCCCCACCAATTCTAACAATAATAAGAAAGAAATCAATGCCACACAAAAAGGAATGAAATCACAGAGGACCACAGGCAGAAAGTTGTGATTCAGATGACAGCTGCTAGACTGAAAGCAATACTTCCTAAGAGTGAGATTCCAAGGAACAGTGTCCTCACAGGGCTGCAAGAAATTTGTGGTTCTATTCCTTTTTGGGGGGGGGGAGGAAAGGGTTTATTCAGCTCACATCTCCTGGGTCACAGTTCATCACTTAGGGAGCCCAAGATAGGAACTCAGGGCAGGAACCTGGAGGCAGGACCTGCAGCACAGGTCATGTAGGAATGCTGCTCACTGGCTGCTCTCCTGGTCCATGCCCAGCCTGCTCTCTTATATGGTACACAACAACCTGTCCAGGGTGGTACCACCCACAGTGGGCTGGCCCCTCCCACATTGCTCGATAATCAAGACAATACTCCACAGATGTGGTCACAGGCCGGTCCAATGGAGCCAATTCCCCAACTGAGGCTCCCTCAACCTAGGTGTGTCAAGTTGACACTAAAGCTACCCACCAGAATTGTCAACTTGACACTTGACACACAAAACACATCACTATTAAACCACCACCTTTCCAGTTCTTGTCCCCAAGGTACAATGTTAACATTAATCACAACCTAAGACAGTACAACCTTAAAAGCCCCACAGTCCTTAAAAAGCACAAACACTGCAACATCAATGTGATCTAAAAAGAACTGTGCTCTTATATTGTGACTCCCTTAAAAAATAATAAAAAAATAAAAAGTACAAACACTTAAAAGTTCAGTCTGTTTAAAAGTCTCTTAACTGGTGGTGCATGCCTTTAATCCTAGCACTCAGGAGGCAGATCTTTGTGAATTCAAGGCCAGCCTGGTCTACAGAGCGAGTTCCAAGACAGCTGGGGCTACAGGGAAACCCTGTCTCGAAAAAAAAAAAAAAAAAAAGTCTCTTAACTGTGGGCTGCTGTAAACAAAGTACAGTCTTATTTCAAAGGGAAGAATCAGGCACACTCAAACGAAACCTAAGTCCAGCAAAGTAGCTCAAGGCTGGGCACCTGGGACTCACAATCTTCTGGGCTCCAAAGGGTTTCAGCAGCTCCCCTTCTCTGACTTTGCTGTCTGTGACACACACAGCTCATCTTGCAGGCCCAGGCTGACTCCATTTCACACCTGCCGCTGCTCTTGGTGGTCATCCCATGGTCCTGGCATCTCCAAAGAGCTGGGGTCACCACTGAAACTGAGGTTGCTTCTGACCTTTCCTGATTCAAAACCCAAGCTTCTCTTCCTGACCCCTGGAATCCTGGGGTCTTCGCTGCAACCAAGGCCACACTCTGACCAGTGGCCTTTCCTGGCCTCTCATAGTGCCAGGCCTCAGCTGCGCTCTGTGACCCCTTCATGCTTTCAACACCTTAACCATATAGTCCCACTTCTGGCTTGAGATGGAGGCTCTGGCCTCCTCTGGACCACAGCTTCTGTGTGCTGACCCTGAAGAACTTCTTCCCAGAAGATTTCACCACAGTGATGCTGGTCTCTTGTTACTTACAGCTGATTTTTCAGCCCCAGCTAACCAACATCAATTGTCCCAGTAAAGCAAAAGGTTCACTTCAGGCTCTGGTCTCTTGTTACTTGCAGCTGATTCTTCAGCCCCAGCTGGCCAGAACCCATAGATTAAACAGCCCTGATGATCTCTGCTTCCCTTTGAAGCTTTACAAGCCAGGCCTCCATTATCTACAGCTCTTTCAGCATAACTGTTCCAAGTTCCACAATAACAAACTCTAGGAACTCAATGACTTTTCCAGCCCAAAGTTCCAAATGCTTCCACAATCCTCCCCCAAAACAACAAGGTCAGGTTTGTCACAGCAATACCCCATGGTCAGTACCAATTTCTGTTCTAGTTTTCTCTTCGATTGCTGTGACAAAACACACTGACCACTACCAACTCGGGGAGGAAAGGGTTTATTCAGCTCACATCTCCTGGGTCACAGTTCACCACTTAGGGAGCCCAAGGCAGGAACTCAGGGCAGGAACCTGGAGGTAGGAGCTGAGGCACAGGCCATGGAGGAATGCTGCTTACTGGCTTGCTCTTGTGGTTTTATTCTTGTCTTCTAAAATCTCTTTCAAGAATAGATACACTGAGAGTGTTAGAAATAAAGAGTTGAAGAACCTAGGAGAGGCAGAACACCCATGTCTTCTAGAATGAATATGATTGTATAAAGATGGTATGAGGTGGAACAAGAAAAGGTGAGGCAAGGCTGGATCCGTGGCTCAGGGGTTAAGAGCACATACTGCTCTTCCAGAAGACCTGGATTCAGCTCCCAATACCTACCTGGTGGTTAACACCCAACCTTAACTCTAGTTCCAGGGGATCTGACACTGTCTTCCAGTCTTGGCAGGACTTGCATAAAGCAGGTGTTATTTTCATACATGCTGGCAAAACTCTTGTACACACAAAATAAGTAAAATATTTGGAAAATTATAAAAAAACAAGTTGAGGTAAGAATATCATAGAATGGGTAATAATCATTTAAAAACTTAACTCCATTTATAAGGAGGGATACAGAATTTGCTTGAGGTAAATTGTTTGCGTTGTCAGAGTTGTTACAGATTAAATTTAGAGTGAATATCTGTGTTGAAATTTCTTTTTTTTAATTTTTTTTATTAATTTTATTTAATTCTGTATGTGTACGAATGTACAGTCTGCATGCAAGTCTGTGCGCCCGTGTCGTGCAATGCCATGGAGGTCAGAAGAGGGTGTCGGATTCCCCTGGAGCTGGAGTTCTCCTGGAATTGGAGTTTCAGACGATTCTCAGCCACCATGCGGGTGCTGGGGATCGAACCCGGGTCTTCTGCAAGAGCGGTCGGTGCTCTTAACCGCTAGGCCATCTCTCCAGCCCCTGAAATTTCTAGTATCAGCACTAAGCAAGTTCTTCAGAGTTATAAGAAGTGGTTGAAGTGGAGCTTCCAGTAATCGAAAAAAATAAAAATAAAAATAAGAGAGTTAGTGTCTGTGAGATGCCACCCCTAAATGACACATTTACAATGGAACCTCTAGGCCCGAGGCTCATGTGACATGGTGAAACAAGGGATAGAGAGAATGCTATTTCTCAACTCTCATTGGTGAAGCTTCCTCAGGTAACAGACAGTGATGAACACAAAAGGCCACAACTGGTCAATGCATAGAGAATAAGAGTCTGAATAGTGTGGATCTTTAGTAAGGACTCCTATATTAAACTTTACACACCCAGGGCTCACCATTCTGGAAGGGGGGACAGAAAGATTGTAAGAGCCAGGAAAGAGGTACGTGACCATTTGAAATCAGAGTCTTACAGGCTCCTGGGTCCTTTTTCATATGAACTTGCAACCATGGTGACAGCAAGCATAAGACCCATGTCAACTCAAGCAGACAAAAACTGACAAAGAACTGGGGGAAATGGGAAGATCACAACTGTGGCAACTAACTATTTGCAGCTGATAGCTGTGCTGGGTATGTGAGGGAGAACTGATTTTCTTTAAGGGAGTGAAGCTAGACAGACTGAACAGGCTCCAGTGTTTGAACTCACACTGAAGGAAATCTGGGTACACAAACTTGACTCATTAGACCTTAGCATATATTACAAAAATGTTCGAAGTCCTACGGGCAGGCCATGGGAGGACAGATAGGGAAAAGAGTGTATTAAATATGATTAAGACAAAATCCACACAAAAAATCAATAATATATATTTATTTATTAAAACTTACATGGGGGGCTGGAGAGATGGCTCAGTGGTTAAGAGCACGGACTGCTCTTGAAGAGGACCCGGGTTCAATTCCCAGCAGCCACATGGCGGCTAAGAACCATCTTTAACTCCAGTTCCAGGGGAATCCGACACCCTCTTCTGACCTCCCCAGCATTGCACGGCACAGGGCACAGGTGCACTTACTTACATGCAGACAGTACACTTATACACATTAAAAAAAAAAAAATTAAAAAAAAACTCACATGGATTTGAATTTTTCTTAATTAACTAATTTATTTATTATTTATTATTTTATGTGTATGAGTGTACTGTGCATGTAGGTTGGTGCACCTGTGTTGTGCAATGCTGCAGAGGTCAGAAGAGGGCATTGGATTCCTCTGGAACTGGAGTTAAAGACAGTGTTTAGCCGCCATGTGGGTGCTGGGAATCAAACCCAGGTCCTCTGCAAGAGAAGTCGGTGCTCTTAATGGCTGAGCCATCTCTCCAGCCCCTTTAATTTTTTTTTTTTTTTTAATGACAGGGTTTCTCTGTAGCCCTCTCTGGTCTGGAACTCACTATGTTATCCACGCTAGCTTTTATCCCACAGAGCTCTGCTACTCTGTCCTGAGTGCTGGGATCAAAGGCATGTACCCTCATGCTCAACATGAAAATGCTAGTTTTTTAACAATTGGTGTGTATTATTTTACTCTCAGAACCACCACAGGTTGTTTGCAAAGAATGTTGATAAATTATAGGAAGTTTACTTATTCTTAGAAAAGTTTTGTTTTGCATAAAAAGTACCCAGGGACAAATACTATCACCAATGGAGATCATTTTTAGATGCATACTTCTCATTAGCATAATTCAAACATACAAATGTGACAGACCCAGGTTGGAAATCAGTGACTTTCATATATTTTGTGTGATAATAACTACAATTACAGGTCATCAGTGGCCATATAAATCACATATTCAATTTCATTTGATTAAAGGGGAACTGAGATTCAGAGGGCACTTGAATATCTTAGAAATTTGAGGGAGGTATCACATTCTTATATAATCACATCTATTATTCCTGGGTGATTAAACTCTGCCTACTAGCATTTGATCCTTACTGACCGTTTACTCTATTATCTATGAAACACAAGGCCCAACATATACAGAGAGTGTCTGATCTGCTGGCCTCCTTCTTGAGTAAATGAATGAGTTTATGGAAATCTTCATCAAGGATTGCCATATCTCTTCCAAACTGATTCAATGTACTGGAACATTTCACAATTTAAACCTGAAATTATAGGTTTGAAAATATGTCTTAAAAAAACTTTAATTATTCTCTAAGCACAGTAGTTAGGATTAGGAACTTTATTACTAATCTTTCCTTTCACAGGATTTAGAAAATGAAATCAGAGTTGATTTTTTTCCATCAGTAATTTCATATATAATTAGTGGTAAATTTAAGAAATGTTGAATTTAATCAGCTTGATTTTCAGCCTTTTGGTAAAGATACTTCCATCTTTCTTGCCTGAGTTTCCTACAGTCAGTGTGAATTTTATGTATTAAGAAAATATTGGAAGATTAGGTCAACATTTATACCATGTTACATTTGTAACAACATGATGCTAAAGGAGACTCTAGGACTCCACCAGTATAGACACATGAGAGATGGGAGATGCTGGGAGAAAAGAAGTGAGTCAAATTCTAGATATATTGCAGGATTCGTAATGCAGAAAATAAGTAGATGATCTTCACACAGAGACCAGCAGGGGAAAGCTATTAACATGTGTGTGATAGAACAGCACTTACTGTACACTTAAAGGTTTTCTGTCAATGTTCTGAGAAAATAATTGACAACAAATTCAATCTCAGAATAAAATGCATGTTAATAGTAATTAGCCCAAAGGTAGCATAAAAACAAATAAAAATAAGTTATATACCTACAAGTGCAAGGGCAAAATATAAATAAATGGGAGAAGCATAAAGCATATGTATTTATCAGAATTGAAAAAGTATATTTTGAAATGTAAAAAAAAAATCTGAAAAAATCTTCAGAGGACATAAAATTCTATAAACAACATGTAAAGAAGAAAATCTGTTAGGAAGCAAGTTAAACACCCATGAGCTGATTATGTATGTACATGCTCATATGTGTGTGTGCACTCAAGAATACACACACACACACACACACACACACACACACACACAAACTCCAAATCTGGACAAGCATTAATTCTGTGTGACAAATGTCACAGTGTGAGCTCTGAGTACCCTGACAGGGTTTGGTGTCTGCAGAAATCCTAGAATTCTTTATGGATAATGTTAAAGTATTAGAGAATTTTTTTATGTATGCCACTTAATAAATGGAACTAAAATGTTTTTATCCTTCAAATATGGAACAACAAAATATTTTGTCTCCCTCAGGGTTAAATTAAAACTTTGAACATCCCCAAGAATCCAATTAGAATTCTTGGAGCAGTAGGAATATTCAATGCACTGCTATATTTTCAATGTTTGTGGCCCTCCCGAGGGTATGCTGAAATCCTAACTCCCATAGGATAGCATTAAGAGGTCAAGTCTTTGGGAAGCAATTGGATCATGAGAGACAAGCTCTCAAGAATGAAATTATTTCCCTTACAAAAGACTCCTGCCTGGCACGGTGGCACATGCCTTTAGTCCCAGTACTCTAGAGGCAGGCGGATCTCAAGTTCAAAGCCAGCCTGGTCTAAAGAGCAAGCTCCAGGCCAGCTGAGACTAAAGGGAGACCCTGTCTCAAAAAAACAGAAAAAAAAAAAAAAAAGACTGCCAAGGGACTGCTTTTGCTCCATCCATCTTGTAAGGACCCAATAATAAGTAGCAACTATCATTTAGGATTAGACCCTCACCAGACAACTAAACCTTCAGGGGCCTTCATCTTGGATGTGACAAATGCTAGAATTCTGAGAAATAGATTGTTCTGGCTCATGAGCTACCCAGTTTATGGCATTTTAATATAGTAGTACTAAAGACTAAGACACACATATGCCCTTAAAATGAAATTATGTGGCTTCCCCTGATTTAAACATGATATCCATTAATGTAGAAAATTAGAAAAACTGAAATATAATATGAATAATAAATTATCTTGTTGGGTATTAAATACTTCAGTGTTCTACATGTATATATAAATAATGCAATGTCTGGATGCATAAATGTAATATATGATGACAAATAACATTAATACATAGACATAGAAGAGATATGACTGATCCGAGAATACTGTAAAATGCATGTGCAAGCATGAATGCATGTACACATACTCAAGCAGACCCCCAGCTTTGATTGGTGGTGCATGCCTTTAATCCTAGCACTTGGGAGGCAGAGGCAGGTGGATCTTTGTGAGTTCAAGGCCAGCCTAGTTCACAGAGCGAGTTCCAGGCTAGCTGGGGCTACAGGGAGACCCTGTCTCGAAAAGACCAAAAAAAAAAAAATTCAAATTGATTTTGTCCATTCATTCTTCTTGAACAGATTTTTTTAACCATTAAATATATCCTATAGTTTTATGTGGTCACTGTAGAATTACAACAAACACCTCCAGTCCATTTATCACCTATCCCTAACATGAAATATATGAAAACCCCCACCTGGATCTAATAAACACTTGTTGTCCAGCTCAACCCTGGAACAAGCTGGATGCCTGTAGTAGAGAAGAGGTGTGCTATTGTTCGAATGTGGTTTGTCTTCTCCAAAACTTATGCTGAAATTTAGTTTCCATTGTGAGAAAATGAAGTGTAAGAATTAATCTGGGGGGCTGGAGAGATAGCCTAGCGGTTAAGAGCACCGACGCTCTTGCAGAGGACCCGGGTTCGATCCCCAGCACCCACATGGCGGCTAAGAACCGTCTGTAACTCCAATTCCAGGAGAACTCCAGTTCCAGGGGAATCCGAGACCCTCTTCTGACCTCCGCGGCATTGCACGACACGGGTGCATAGACCTGCATGCAGACAATACATTCATACACATACGAAAATAAATAATAAAAAAAAATTAAAAAAAAAAAAAAGAATTAATCTGACCATGGTGTATAGAAGTTGGATCTTTGGGAGGCCATTAGAATTAGGCTAGGTTATCCTAGAGGATTACCCATGATTGGATATTGGTGATTATATCAGAAGAGGGAGGGACCAGGCACACATAAAAATGTATTTCCTGGGGCTGAAGAGATGGCTTAGTGGTTAAGAGCACCGACTGCTCTTGCAGAGGACCCAGGTTTGATTCCCAGCACCCCTGGGCCTTACGGTCTTTCTGTCCCCTCTTCTACAAGAGTCCCTGAGGCCTGGGTGGCAGAAGTTCAATCTAGGAGTCCTATCCACAGTCTCCTATTCTGTATAATTCAGCCAATTGTGGTTTTCTGTGCTAATCACACTCTGTTGTATGAGGAAGCTTCACTGGTGCTAGAGATGCATTTGTATTCTCTCTACCCCCTGTTGTGCTGTGTTCCAGGAGCCTAGGGATAGAGGTTCCATTGTAGATGATATAGATATAGATATATAGATATTGAATTTCATGGATTAAGAACTTGCTCATATGAATTTATAGCAACGGTATCAGCATGCACAAGACAGATTCAAACTAAATCGGAAAAGCCCACTATAGAAGTGAGAAATGGATAAGAAGCCCCAACTTTAGCTAAGGAACTACTGGCAGCTGATCACTACTGGGTGAGGAAGAGTTGGTCCTTTAAGTGAGTGATGTTAGGTAGGTTGACCAGGCTGCAGTGTATAAACTCACACTAAAGGACATCTGGGGACACAAACTTGATTCCATAGGCCTGAATATATGTGACAGAATGCATGAAATCTGGTGCGTGTGTGTGTGTGTGTGTGTGTGTGTGTGTGTGGAGGGGGGAGGGGGGAGGTACAGATTGGAGGCGTTAAATAAAATCAAGATGTATGAAATAGACAAGAATTGAATAACAATTTATATTAAAATGTTGTTGATGAGCAGCATCAAATAGAACTGCCATATACTGGTGATGGATTTAAAATGTTGAGATTAAGTGTTTGCAAGCACGTGGGTATCTCACATATGGCTGATATGATGCATATTTGAGAGAAACACTTAGGATAACTTTTTGTGATCAGTTATTATGTTAAGCCTCTAGATACTTGTGCTGGATAGCTTTAGTGTCAACTTGACATACCTGGGTTGAGGGAGCCTCAATTGGGGAATTGGCTCCATTGGATTGGCCTGTGGCCACATCTGTGGAGTATTGTCTTGATTGTAGAGCAGTGTGGGAGAGCCCAGTCCACAATTAGTGGTGCCACCCTGGGCAGGTTGTTGTGTACCGTATAAGAAGGAGGCTGGTCATGAGCCAGGGGAACAAGCCAGTGAACAGCATTCCTCCATGGCCTGTACTTCAGCTCCTGCCTCCAGGTTCCTGTCCTGAGTTCCTGCCTTGGGCTCCCTAAGTGATGAGCTGTGACCCAGGAGATGTAAGCTGAATAAGCCCTTTCCTCCCCAAGTTGGTGTCAGTCAGAGTGTTTTGTCACAGCAATGGAAGACAAACTAGAACACTACTCTATAAAAATTATCACACCTAAAATTCTGCTCATAGCCATATTTCTTTTCATAGTAATCTAAGCTGGAAATGACTCAAATATTAATCAGCATTAGACTGGAGACATTGTGGTACACTCGACTACCAGAGGATTGCATAGTCTGAATGAACTATACCTATGTGCAAGTGTGAATGAGTCTCTCAGATTTGATGGTGATTTGATTTGATGATTATCAGATTTGATTGTTTGTAGTATAAAATCAACAAATTGACTTTGTGATATTAGCAACCAAGACAGTGGCAATTTCTGGAAAAGCATAGCAGAAAGTGGTGGGGCTTAGGGGGATTTTGAGTGTGATAACACTCTGTCGTTGGCTCCAGTAGTGCTTTCAATCATAGATTTACTTTGTAATAATTAAGAGAGTATCACGTTAGGATTTATGTAATTTTAATGTGCATTGTAGGAGGATTTTTAATGGAGCTGAAGGATTATTATTCATTACGATAAAAGGAACAGGTTAGCAAGAGTGTTTAGGATGAAATTTTGTCCAGGCAACAGATTAAAGGACTATGAATTAAAGCAAAGGCTGAGTGTAAGGAGACTAAGGATCTCAAGAGATGTAAATCAGATGGAAACTGATTTAATTGCTTGTCACTTGAACAGACAGAATGGGAAGTATCACATCCTTGAAATCAGAAATATTCAGAGTCTGCCTCTGTGATCAAGGCAGGGACTAACAGCAGATAATGGCCAAATGTTGAGTCCAGGCGAATGTCAAAGTCTGCCAAAAAGCTGTCTAAATCTAAGTGTGGGGGGACTGGGCTCTGGGTAAGCTTCTGACCCTGCAAACAGGGAAAGAACTAGGTTCAGAAAGAGAGACACTATCTGGCTTCTGGGTTTAGTCAATACTAATATCCTTCACTTCATTCACCACTAAAATTTAAGTTTACTAAGAGTGAAGATTATAGCTCTCGATAATATTCCAACGAGGTGGCAGGTGTTGGACTATGACAGGAATGCAGTGAGAAATGGTGTGGGTCAATGAATTAATAAATGACTGGGAATAGAAAGAAAAAGGCTCATTTATTTCAATTCAAGTACAGGAGAGGGCTTAGTCAAATGTGCATAAAGTAAGATGCCAGCAACTAGGACCGAGGGGAACTCTGAAAGATGAGGAACAATACTATCAGAAGCATTAGAGTGGAGACATTGTGGTACACTCAACTACCAGAGTATGTCTCCTTCCTCTCTGGTTCACAGGGATGATGTTGCAGATCACCTAAAACTGCAGGTCAGTTTTAAGTGGTCCCTGTGTCCACAGGAATGGATTAGAGTGTGGAGAAATTCTTATATTAAATTCCCATGTTACAAACCAAACATGAATTATGATTTGGATAGCACTTTATATAAGATGTTTTAAAAAAACAAATTTGATCTTAATTTGGATTATTTATTAAAAATAGTGGAAACAAAACTTTTAATATCGTTGACCTTGCTTTTGGCTAATATTAAAGATAAGTATGGAATCATATTCAATAAAGAAGGTTTTCAAAAGAACCTGTCAGAAGTTCATTTTATAGTCACAAAAGTGATAATTTCTCTGTGCATTTCATATCTGTAAAGAGCTAGGAATTCAACACCCAAACTGAAAGTCTTTTGATTTTTAAAGCTTGAAAAGCAGAGTCAAGTTGAAGCTTCCACAGTACTAGGAAAGCCAGTTTTTATTTCAATACTTCAAAGCGATGACATTCTGATTTTAAAAAGTTAAACAATTGAGAGGGCTTTGACTTTATTAAGTGTTATCTCTTCTACACAAGGAAGAGAGGCTCTGAAAGGTCATTCAAATGCTCAACGTCTATACATATTTCCTTTCTCAACATACACCAATACGCTCTTGAATATAGAACACTGCTTTCAATAAATGGTGCTTCATGATAAATGTGCTTTTAGTGAAAGCATATGGGTTAAGAAAAAAGATTTCTGTGGTAGAAATGGAAATCTACTGTTATTAAGGAAGGAGAACAAAAAGCCCATTTGTTCTTCACAGATTCATTTGCATATGGTAGAGTCTGTAGCTCAGAACAGCCTTTGAAATACTTCTCACCACAGGCTTTTTCAATGTTTATTCTTCCTATTGTAGCTCAGTAAACTAGATATACAATTATATTAATTTTGCTCTGTAAAATTATTTACTATACTAGGGAATATTCAATTATTTTAGTTAAAGTTTATTTGAAAGTTAATTTAGAGCCCATTCTGCAGTAGAAACCAAATTAACTGAATTGAAAGAATATCTAATTCATTTTTTAAAATGTATTACCACATTATATCTAAGTTTGGCTTAACTTACTTAAAAGTGTGTTAATTCTATAACCTGCCAGAGATAATAAAATAATTACAGATATACCACCCTTATATCAGAACATTATCATGAGCCCTGGGAGATGGCGTTGTGGATAAGAGTACCTACTCTGCCTGCTTGAGGACCCAGGTTTGACCCTCCACAGCCACATAAAAAGCCAGGCATGGATGTGCATGCCTATAACCTCAGCATTGGCAAGGGGGAGACAGCGGACCCTGAGAGTTCACTGGCCACAGAGCCTAGCCCAAATGGTGAGCTTCAGTTTCAGTAAGAGACACTGTCTTAAGTAAAGTGGAGTAGAGAGATAGAGGGACTCTTGGTGTCTCCTCCAGTTTCTGTTTGTATGTGCACAAAATACACTGTATGAATTCTCAAAGAATTAAAGAACTTTTTGCCTACATTTTATTGAATTTTTGTGTATTTCATATATAACATCTCGATCAATATTAATCACCTTTATATTCCCTTCTCCACTGTCCCCCTCCCACAAAACCCCTTCTCCTCTGGAATTTATGCATTCTGTCATTTGTGTTCAGGCCTACTGTGCCAAATTAGTCTCCCTGAAGACCATTCTCCAGTGCAAATTCATCCACTGATAGACTAGCATCAGTCTATCCAGAGTCCCTCATTTCCAGAAGGCCAATTCTTCCTCACCCAACAGTAATCAGCTGCCAATATTTATTCAGCTAAGATAGGCATCTGCTGCCCACTTTCCCGGTTCCATGCTGGGTATTTATCTGGTTGAGTTTGCATGGGTCTTGTGCATATTGACCCCATTGCTGTAGGTTCATGTGAGCAAGGTGCCTGGAGCTTGTAGGATTCTGTTTCCATATGGTCTTGCATCCCCTCCCTGGCTCTTACAATCTTCTGTCCCCTCTTCTGCAATGCTCCTTAAGCCTTGGCTGAGTGAAGCTGAGTATGGGAGACCTGTCAATGGACCCTCACTCTGTAGACTCCTAATCACCATGGTTTGGTATTTATGACCTTTTGAGCTTCTGCCCTCCTGTTATATGAGAGAGCTTCCTTAATGAGAGTTAAGAGGTTAATCAGTGTCTGCTTGGCCCCTTGTTCTAGGCTGCATGATCGTTAGGTGTAGAAGTTACATTGTAAATGTGCTGTGTAGCTGCTTAGGCTTGGACAATTCACAGATGATGCCTGTGTGTGACCAGTTGTGGGACTTAATAGTCTTCATCTGGTGCAACAGAAGCTTCTTTGATGAGTGGTGTCTGGGATGTTTGTCTGTAAATATAAGAATACCTACTTTGCAGTTAGTAAGAAGTTACCTTAACCCAGGGATGTGACAGCCTTGGGAATTTCTCTAAGATCTATGACCTCTCCTGTTATGTGTATCTGGCTATGTTTACAGTACAACACATGAGTTTCCTCCCATTTGATGGGCTTTAAATCTAATTAGTTAGTCATCGATTGCCTGCAGTAGAAGTACCACTACTGCACCAATGTCATATGTTTCGCCAGGCATTCATGTGGATATTTGGTCTTCAAGCTGGTATTGGGACAATGATTGCTGTTCTACATTAGTAGCTTGCATAGTGCTCTCCAAAGCTGTGAAGGTAGCCTTCAGGGGAGGTGGCTTCTAGGTCAATTCGCTCCATTTTTCCAACTCCAGTTTCCAAAATATGTCCTGTCTTCAGCAATAGGGTCTTACCTTCAGGTTCTGGGAAATAATCTAGGGCTGTGGGAATAGCCTGTATAATTTGGGGAGTTTCTTGGACTATACTGGCCAACAATGCAAAAGAAAGTTTCTCCTGTCTGGCACTGTTTCTTGTTATGAAGCCTTCAGCTATTCACATGGATTCATGTAGAGATATTTTATGTGTAATTTGTCATTAGACCAATTACACATAAAATGTGTTACACTAATATGATTCCCTAGCTAGGAATTATTTACCTCTCCCCTCTCCCCTTACCTGTCTATTCCTCCCTCCATGTCTTCTCCATTTAAAGTGTCCCCATTTTTCTAATTTCTCCCCCTGATATTACCAATCCCCTGTGGTCCCACCTCTCTTGAGTTCCTTTTTCCTTGTATACCCACATTTCCTTTTTATAACTATTCCTGTCCCCTCCCATTTTAATATTCTCATTTTATCCATTTCCCCCTTAGTAACACAAGAATTTTTTTAACACAAGAATGTTTTTAATATGTCTTCTGGCCCCTGTGCATTAGAAATTGAATCTTGGGCTTCTGCTTTTAGTTGCACAGTGGGCTCAGTGACTTAAAATATATTGGTTTATATTTTAAGGCAATATCTCCTAATTCCTCTACATGAAATATACTTTCTCTTCTCCTTTTTACACAATGTTTCATAGCATCTTCAATTTCTAAATAAGTTTAGTGTTGCACTTTGATTTTTTAATAGTTTTGTTTTTATTTTATGTATATGAGGACATTGCCTGCATGTGTGTACCAGTGGCATGCAATGGTCATACAGGCTAGCAGATGGTGTCAGATCCCATGGAATTAGAGTGATGGACAGCTGTTAGCTACCTTGTGGGTAGTGGGAATCAAGCTTGGGTCTTCTACAAGAGCAGTCAATGCTCTTAACCACTGAGCCATCTCTCTAGCCCTCACTTATTTTTGAACATGACAATTTTCTCTTAACTTTTAAAAAATGATTTTATATGTATGAGTGCATGCATGTATGAAAATGTACCTGTGTTGTGCAGTGCCTGTGGAAGACAGAAGAAGGCATCAGATCTCCTGAAAATGGAGTTCAGATGGTTTTGGCCATTATGTGGGTGCTAGGAATCAAACCCAGGTCTTCTGAAAGAGCAGTCAGTGCTCTTTATGGCTGAGCAATCTCTCCAGTTCCCTAGAAAGTCACTTTTCATAATGTCTTTTTAACCTTCCATTTAATAGAATGTGAATTTTGAGATTATACTTGTCTCAGCTCCCCTTTTCTCACTATCTCTGAGTTCTCATCTTTGGCCAGTTAACCTGTCAGTGTTGTTGAGTTTTCATTCAATCCTGTAGCTTCAAGTACTGATCTCAGCTTTATTTGCAGATTGGTTCTCAGAACTGATATAATTGGGGATTGCTTATTTGGTAATGACCATATTGTGACCATGTGAAAATTGCCAAGTCATCACAGTCTTTATGGGGATGTTGCCACTTGTAGGACAGTTAGAGGAGGGTATTTCTAGCATTCATATCAAATGAGTTTTTGCTTTCTTCACATACCAACTATTTGATATAATTTGTGAGGGCATCTGGATGCTTAGTTTAGTTTACGAATATTTGCCTTGAGAACATGAGGAAGACCAGTGTCCAATACTCAGAGGGTACATTTTTAAAAGTCTGGGCATTGTGGTGACTCATGAGTTTCTTCTCACACTTAGGAAAAAAAAAATCCTCAAATTCATATGGAAAAACAAAAGGCCCTGGATAGCCAAAGCAACCCAAACAAAAGGAGCAACATAGGGGGGGATATCGTACCAAACTTCAAACTATATTACAAGGCTATAGTAATAAAAACAGCCTGGGTTTAGGGTTTATTTGTTGTTGTCTCTCAAGTGCTTTTAGCTGCAGTTAGATCATTTATTTGTTCCATTTCTGTTTGTTGTTGTTGTTGGTTTTTTTTTTTTTTAATGTGGGCACTTAGGGCTATAAATTTTCTCCTCAAGGCTGATTTTAAAGTATCTCATGGGCCGGAGAGATGGCCTAGTGGTTAAGAGCGCCGACCGCTCTTACAGAGGACCCGGGTTTGATCCCCAGCACCCACATGCCGGCTGAGAACCGTCTGAAATTCCAATTCCAGGAGAACTCCAGTTCCAGGGGAATCCGAGACCCTCTTCTGACCTCCGCGGTGTTGCACGACACGGGTGCACAGACTTGCATGCAAACAGTACATTCATACACATACAGAAATAAATAAAATTAATTAAAAAAAATTAAAGTATCTCACAGGTTTTGTTGTGTTGTACTGTCTTTTTCAATGAATTCCATTAATACTTTTATTTCACTCTCTATTTCTTCCCTGACCCATTCATTATTCAGGATTATGTTGTTTAGTCTCCATGTGTTTTTGTAGCTAGTTGGGCTTATTCTGGTATTCATATTGAGTTTTATTGCACTGTGGTCTGATTGTGTCCCAGTATGTGGTCGATTTTGGAGAATATCAGATGAGGTGCTGAGTAGAAAGTATATTCTCTGGTATTTGGATGGAATATTCTGTAGATGTCTGTGAGGTCCATTTGTTGTATTGTATTATTCAGTTCTAATGTCTCTCTGTAACAACGAATGAACCCTAAACTCAATAGACAGGAAGAAATAACAAAAATCAAAGCAGAAATCAATGAAATAAAAAAAAAAGAAAACAATACATAGAATCAATGAATCCAAAAGCTGATTCTTTTAAAAGATAAACAAAATAGACAGACCTCTAGCCCAGTTAACCAGAAAAAAGAAAAAGCAACTCCAAATTAATAGTATTCACGATGAAAAGGGAAACATCACAACAGACGAGGAAAAGATCCAGACAATCATACCGGAATACTTCAAAAACCTGTACTCCACCAAATTTGAAAACCCAAGAGAAATGGATGAATATCTGAAATTCTGGGAACCAACAAAGCTTAACCAAGAAGAGATTGAGAGTTTAAACAGACCCATAATATTTGAGGAAATTGAAGATGTAATAAAAAAAAAAACCCTCCCAACAACAACAAAAAAAGCCCATGCCCAGATGGTTTCACAGCAGAATTCTGTAAAACATTTAAAGAGGTCTTACAACCATTACTACTCAAACTGTTCAGAAGGATACAGAGGGAATTCTCCCAAACTCCTTCTATGAAGCCAGCATCACTCTAATAGCAAAACCGGGCAAAGATATAAGCAAAAAAAGAAACCTATAGACCCATCTCATTAATGAACATAGATGCAAAAATTCTCAACAAAATACTTGCAAATAGCATACAGACCCACATCAAAAAGATCATCCATCATGATGAACTTGGATTCATACCAGAGATGCAGGGATATTTCTATATACATAAATCAATAAATATCATAAAGCACAGAAATGGACTGAAAGACAAAAACCACACAATCATCTCAATTGATGTAGAAAAAGCCTTTGATGAGATCCAGCATCCCTTCATGTTTAAAGTCCTAGAGGGAATCAGACTGAAGGGAACATTCCTCAACATGAACAAAGCCATATCTAGCAAACCTACTGCCAACATCATCCAAAATGGAGAAAAATGAACAATTTCCCTTAAAGGTGGGAACCCAGCAAGGCTGCCCCTGATAGCCACTCCTCTTCAACATAGTGCCTGATATGCTAGCTAGGACAATAAGACAAGAGAAGGAAATTAAAGGAGTAATTATTGGAAAAGAGTAAGTTAAGCTATCCTTTTTTGCAGATGATATGATAATTTACCTAAGGGATGCTAAAAACTCTACTAGAAAACTTCTAGAAATGATTAAGAGTAAAGTGGTGGGACACAAAATTAAACTGGAAAAATAAGTAGCCTTTCTTTACGCCAACAATAAACAAGTGGAGAAAGAATATAAGAAGGCCTTCCCACTCACAACAGCCTCAAAAATAATAAAATACCTGGGAATAAACCTAACCAAAGATACCAAAGATGTCTACAACAAAAAATTTTAAACCACTGAAGAAGATTGAAAATGACATCAAAAGATGGAAAGACCTCTCATGCTTATGGATTGAGAAAATTAATATAGTAAAATTTTCCACTTTACTCAAACTGATACACAGATTCAACACAATCCCAATCAAAATCCCCATGAGTTTTTTTCACAGACTTGGAAAAAAATATACTTAAATTCATATGGAAAAACAAAAGACCCCAAATAGCTGAAGCAACCCTGAGTGAAAAATGCAATACAGGGGGCATTGCTCTACCAGACTTGAAGCTATATTACAGGGACATAGCCATAAAGACAGCCTGGTACTGGCATAAAAACAGACCTGTTGACCAATGGAACAAAATTTTAGATTCAAACTTGAGCTCATACAATTTCAGCCACCTCATATTTGACAAAGGGGAAAAAAAAAACAATGGAGGAAAAATAGCATCTTCAGCAAATGGTCCTGGCAAAATTGGATTACCATTTGTAGAAGAATGAAATTAAACCCCTACCTCTCACCCTGTACAAAAATCAACTCCAAGTGGATCAAAGATCTCAACGTGAAACCTGAAACCCTGAATGTGATAGAAGAAAAAGTTGAGAACAACCTACAGGACATAAACATAGGAAAAGACTTTCTAAATCAGACAGCAGCTGCAAAGGAAATAAGGTCAACAGTTGAGAAATGGGACCTCATCAAACTTAAAAGCTTCTGTACAGTGAAAGAAACAATCAAGTAAAGAGAAAACCCACAGAATGGGAGGAAACCTTCACCAGTGATACATCTGACAGAGCGTTAACATCAAGAATATATAGATTACTCAATAAACAAAGAAGAAAATGAAAGATGGAGTAAAGAGCTGAACAGAGACTTCACCAGTGAGGAAGTAAAGATGGCTGAGAAACATCTTAAAAAGTGTTCGATATCATTAATAATTAAGGAAATGCAAATCAAACTACTCTCAGATATCATCTCACTTCGATAAGACTGGCTAAGATCAAGAAAACAAAAGAGATCAAATGCTGGAGATGTTGCAGGGAAATGGGAATACTCATCCACTGCTGGTGGGAATGTAAACTTGTATAACCATTATGGAAAGCAGTGTGGAGAACATTTAAAAGACTCAAAATGAGCCTACCACCTGACCCAGTCATACCACTCCTGGGTGTATACCCACAAGACTCATCCTACTGCAAAGATAAATGCACATCCATGTTTATTGCAGCTCTCTTCACAATAGCAAAGAGCTGAAACCAACCCAAATGCCCCTCAACAGACGAATGGGTCACAAAAATGTGGTACATCTACACAACGAAGTGTAGTACTGTAATTCAGCAGTAAAGAAAGTAGACATCATGAAGTTTGCAGATAAATGGATGGAACTTGAAGCCATTACACTAAGTGAAGTAACACAGCCCCAGAGAAACAAGCAATGGTTTCCCTCATTTGTGGATATAAACACTAAATCCCCAGATGAAAGGCAAACAGAACAACACTATTGTTATGTTTCTGTTTATCTGAAAGCAACTATGTTGTTATAATGTAAATCTCTCAATGGGCTCTAGAGCCGACCCACCACTTACTTTCAGATTCTGTAATTACTGTATATGGGTGGAAAGTATGTATTCATATTTTAGAGAAATATACAATTGAAGGAAGAAAATGTGTATTCCTAAACATACAAAAAAAAAAGATTGAGAGAAAGATGCAGGACATTTATGGCAGAATGCATGATCTGGGGTGGGGTTGGGGGAAGGGAGGGGGGAATATGTCTAAATTTAACTGAAAAATGGTGTCTGAAATACACAAAACATCAATAAAAGCATAAAAAAAGAAGGCAAGAATGCTTGCATATGAAGTATGCATACACTGAAAAAAAAAAAAGTCTTGTACTGGCACAAAAAACAGACCCATAAATCAAGGGAATAAAATTGAAGATCCAAACCTGAGCACATACAATTTCAGCCACCTCATATTTGACAAGGGGGCCAAGAAGATGCAATTCAGGAAAGACAGCATCTTCAACAAATGGTACTGGCAAAACTGGATCACCACTTGTAGAAGGATGAAGCTGAACCCCTGCTTGTCACCATGTACAAAAATCAACTCCAAATGGATCAAAGACCTCAATATGAAACCAGAAACTCTGAAAATGATACAAGAAAATGTTAGAAGTAACCTACAAAATATGAGCATAGGAAAAGACTTCGTAAATCAAACAGCAGCTGCATTGGAAACAACGTCAACAATAAAAAAGTGGGACCTCTTTAAACTCAAAAGCTTGTGTCCAGGGAAAGAAACAATCTAAGAAGTGAAGAGAAAACCCACAGAGTGGGAGGAAACCTTCACCAGTGATACATCTGACAGAGGCTGAACATCCAGACCACATAAATTACTCAAAAGACAAGAAAAAAAAATGACTCAATCAAAAGATGGAATAAAGAGCTGAACAGAGACTTCACAAATGAAGAAGTGAAGATGGTAAAGAAACATCTTATAAAGTCTTCATCATCACTAATAATTAAAGAGATGCAAATTAAAGCCGGCTTAAGATTCCAGTTTACCCCAGTAAGACTGGCTAAGATTGGGAAAACAAATGACACCAAATGCTGGAGAGGTTGTGGAGAAAGGGGGACACTCATTCATTGCTGGTGGGAATGCAAACTCATACAACCACTATGGAAAGCAGTGTGGAGAATACATAAAAGACTCATATTAAACCTGCTGCCTGACCCAGTCATACCACTCCTGGGTATATACCCACAAGACTTAACCTGTCCCAGAGAAACATGCAAAACCATGTTTATTGCGGCTCTCTTCACAATAGCGAAATGCTGAAAGCAACCCAAGAATCCCTCAACATGAGTGGATAGAGAAAATGTACATCTACACAATGGAGTTCTATGGAGTGGTAAAAAAAGACAACATCATATATTTTGCAGGTAAATGGATGGAACTAGAAGCCATTATGCTAAGTGAAGTAAAACAGTCCCAGAAAAACAAACAAGAGTGGTATCCCTCATCTGCAGATGCTAGCAACAAATCCCTAGTTTTAAGGCAAACTGAGCAACATTAATGTTATATATATTTTTTTTATCTGAAAGCAACTATACTGTTAAAATGTCAATCCCTTAATGGGCTCTAAATTTAACCTACCAATTAGTTTTAGACTATTTGATTTTGATATATGGGTGGAAGGTTTGTATGCATATTTTAGAGTAATATAAAATTAAAGGGGAAAAGTGTGACTTCCTAAACATGTTTTGGAATTAACTTATAGTTTATTTTCAGAAGTCATAATTTTGGTATATGTGGGACATATATATGCATATTTTGGAGCAATACAAATTGGAGGAAACAACAACAACAAAAGGACTGGGTCAAAGAAATGACTGTAAACTTCTGCCCCGAACAGTAAAGCTCTGCATAGAAAAACTTTAAAAAGACTGAGAAAAAGATGCAAGACACATATGGCAGAATGTATGAGCTCCAGTGGGGTGGGAGGCATGTAAGAGGCATGAATCTAAATTGGATTGAGAAATGTTGCATGAGATACACAAAACTTCAATAAAAATATTTAAAAACAAACAAATAAACAAAGAGTCTGGGCATGGTGGTGCATTAATAGTTCCAGAAGTAAGGGAAATGACCTAGAGATAGGCAGATCTTTGGGGTTTGCAGGCAACCCAGCCTGGCCTACTTGGTGAGTTCCAAGCCAGGCATGTACCATATCTGACAATGATATCAGGGTTAGGAACTTGAGGCTAGACAGCCCACAGGCCATGAGAGAAAGCAATCCAAATAAATAAAAATATTCTGCTAAATAGAATTAAACTGATTTCTAATGACATATTGTTATACTCATAGATAATGCAACTCTTGGCAGAGAAACACCCTTATGCAGTTTTTGGTGATTAACACAGAGAACCACAACTGGCCAACCTGCAGAGAATAAGAGGCTCAGAGTATTTATTCCTCCATGAACAGGACACCTACATCAAATTTTGGACCCCAAGGCTCAGGGATCATTACAGAAGAGTGGGAAGAAAGATTGTAAAAACCAGAGGGGTGGATGACCACAAGAAAACAGGGTTCCAAACAGCTGGTCATTTACTCATACAAACTCACAGCAATGATGACAGCATGCACAAGTTCCATGTAAGCTCAAGCTACACAAAAATCCCTTAACAGACTTGGGGAAGCATGTAAGAAACTCCAAGTCTGCCTGAGGAAATATCGACAACTGATGCCTGTTGTGAAAGAGTGATTTAGTCTCATTAAAGTGAAGCTCTTAGTAGGTGGACCAGGCTTCAGTGGATTAACTCATACTGAAGAGCATTTAGAGACACAAATTGGACTTTATTTACCTTAATACACACACACACACATCTATATATACAAAAATTGTGTTATTAATGGTGGGGTTGGGAGGGGATATAAATATGATCAAAATATATTGTATCAAATTCACAGAAAGAGAGTGAAAGATTAATGAAAAAAAATTTTGGTCTTTTCGAGACAAGGTCTCCCTATAGTTCCAGCTGTCCTGAAACTCTCTATGTAGACCAGGCTGGCCTTGAACTTGTAGAGATCTGCCTGCCTCTGTCTCCTGAATGCTGGGATTAAAGATGTGTGCCACCACAACCAGCTTAATGAAAAATTTTAAAATATTTATTTATTTCCGTGTGTACATGGACACAGATACATACAAGAAGAAAGGAAAGAAAGAAAAGAAAACAAAGAAACGAGGAAACAAGAAAGAAAAAGAAGAAAAAAAGAAAAGGTGGACAGCACATGAGGAGCAACACTTGAGGTCTTCTCTGGCTTCCATACATAAACACACACACACACACACACACACACACACACACACACACACGGGATTATTTTGCTATTTTATTTATAATACTCTCAATTTAGAAAAAAAAAGGCTTTAGTTAAGTCATCAAATCTATTGGCTCTGCTATGTTTTTTCAGCCTTGCAGATCTCCTGGTCACAACTCTTAGACCTTGGAACTTGGTCTGTAAAACCATTAATCTTGAAAATTCTTCCATCACCATTCTTGGAAAAGAATTACTCAGTTGCTAAGAAGATGTTTTGAACCTAAATATCTAGACAGAAAGTATTTTCTCTCAGAACTTAAACATTTTGATTTATTCTTTTTCACTGAGGGTCTGTAGATACTAATGAGAAGTTGAGACTCTAATCTGATTCATATTCCTTTGCAGGTGAACTTTTTTTTGTCTTTTCAAGACAGGGTCTCTCTGTAGCCCCACTGTCCTGGAACTCACTCTGTAGACAAGGCTGGCCTTGAACTCACAAAGATCCACCTGCCTCTGCCTCACAAGTGCTAGGATTAAAGGCATGCGCCACCATGCCCAGTGCAAGTGAATTTTTTAATCTCAAAATCTTCAGGATATTCTCATTTAAAAAGTTTCCTTCTCCACAGAGTCCTTTGAACTTTGTAGTTCAAGGGTAATTCTGTGTTTCTCATTAATGAATTGTGTTGAGTTTTCAGGCAATGCTGAATCTTAAGACTCTAGTCTGTCAATTGAGGTAAATTTCTAAAAATATTTTTATTATTTTTTATTTTGTGTCTATGAAGTATATTTTCTGCATGTGTGTAAGTGCACTTGTGTCAGGCAATGCCTGTGAAAGTTAAAGGAGGGCATCAGATACCTTGGAACTGGAGTTACAGAAGGTTGTTAGCCACCATGTGGGTGCTGGGAATTGAACCTGGGTCCCCTGCCTGAGCAGCCAGTGCTCTTAATTGCTGAGACATCTCTCCATCCCCAATTGTGGCAAATTTATCCTTTAGTGGCCATTCTCTCTTCCACTTAACCCATGAATTTGAGGATTGCTGTCCTCTAGGGTTGATCTGTAAAAGCTCTCGAAATTCCAAATCTTTTTCCTGCATTCTCTTCCTCTCTCTCCTTCAATACCCCTCTTTTTCTTCTTTCTTTTCTTCCTTAATGATTTCCAAATACTTATATTTTCCTCTCTTTCTGCTAAAAATTTATATTGGCACTCATAATTTAGAACCAAACAGCTTCTTCCTTTTCTGGTTGTTTGATTTTAGTGTCACTAAGCAAAAATGCAAATTGTTTTGGATGTATTAGTTAAGATTTTAAAAATGTTCTTTTCTGCACTCCAGTGACCTCAGTTCTCCAGAGAATGGTTTGCTCTCTATTACCTTGACTGTATTTTTCTCTTTATTACTTTCACAGTCTTCTTCATGGTGTTGGTTCTCTCCTCATATGTGGAAATTCTTGATTCACCCTTAATATTGAGAAAGTTAACTCAGTAACTAAAGAGGTTTTGCTGGGCTGCCAGGTAAGAAATAATTTCTGAGTGGATATGAGAAGGCCCAACGGAACTTGGGAGTGCCAGTATGCAGTGGAAGGGAGAAGAAAAAAGAGGAATCACACACCCCAGGCCTATTGGAACAATAGCAGATGTGCAGTTCCTCCCTTGCTTGTCTGTAATGCTCTTGGGCAGTACATGGTAATCTAGAAAGGAAAAGTCAAAACATTTACATGCCCCTTCTAAAATGCTTGAGCATTCCATATAGATTTAATGCCTATTCTAAAATGCTGCAGCATTGTACATATATTTACATGCCTCTTCTAAAATGCTGCAGCATTCTACATCTATTTACATGCTTATTCTAAAATGCTGCAGAATTCTACATCTATTTACATGCCTGTTACAAAATGCTGCAGAATTCTACATCTATTTACATGCCTGTTACAAAATGCTGCAGAATTCTACAGATATTTGGAACTGAGACATTTTGTTAATTTTCACTTTCACTTAAAATGTCAATTTATTTTAAAAACAAATATATCTTGCTCTACCACTTGCATTCAGAATGATTTCAGTGAATACACTGAAAAGATACAGAACCTTGGAACAAATGAAAGAACATGTGACAGGCATGTAGAAACATGGATTTAGGGGTGAGAAGACAGTGACATACATGTAAAAACATTGATGAAGAGTTGGGAGGATGGTGACAGACATGTAGAAACAGGGATGTAGAGCTGAGAGGATGGTGTTAAGCATGTAGAAACATAGATGTAGAGCTGGGAGGACAATGACAGGCATTTAGAAACATAGATGTAGAGCTGGGAGGACAATGACAGGCATGTAGAAACATGGATGTAGAGCTGAGAGGATAGTGATAGGCATGTAGAGACATGTATATAGAGCTGGGAGAATGGCAACCGGCATATAGTAACATGGATGCACAGATGGTGACAGGCATGTAGAAACATGGATGCAGAGCTGGGAGGATTGTGGCAGGCATGGAGAAACATGGATACAGTGCTGGAAGGATGGTGACAGGCATGTAGATACATGGATGTATGTGGGGCATCCCATTTATTCTCAGGGCAATCCATGTGGAAAACACTCACGGGAAAGCACAGCACAGGGACGCATGTTAGTGTGTTCAAGTACAGAGACAGCTTTATTCCAAAATGTCTGGCTTATATAGATAGCATGACTCAACTCCCAAGGGCAAATCCTACACCTTTTTGTCACTACACCCACCCCATGGGCTTGGCCAGGGAGGTCCCATTGGTTCAGAATGCTGCCCATCTTAACTAAATTTTCCCACATCTCATCCTTTAAATTTTTTTTTCTGAGAGGCAGATGAGCCCATGGGAGAGGCTAACAACACAAAGGAACCTGAGCTTTGAATAACCAGCTGCTCAAGCCTGTTTTGAGTGCCAGGCAGTGTGGCGGGCAGGGGTGGGGGGGAAGGTCAGACCTGAGACTTTATTTTTTACACTAAGGCCAATTAATATGAAAAAAAAAAACAACCATGAAGTGAACCAATTGTCAAGCATGAGCAGTAAATGTAAGTATCATTCATGCAAAACCAATTAGCAAGTATCTATGTCCAAATTTAGGTTTGTGGTAACTTTGGGGGTCGCTTGCTGTACAATGTCTTCCAGGCAGGTGTGGAGCAGTAATGAGTCTTGCTAAACTCAGGGAAACCATTATTATGCTTTCCATTGTTCCTTGCTAATGTTCTTTGGAAGTTTTAGAGACCTACAGTCCATTTGTAAGAGTGGTCTCCTGTCTTTCCCATTCTCAGACTTTTGTTTCCACACCAGGTATTTGACAACAGGGTCTTAATGCCCACTTGTGTATACCCCAATTTGTAGACAAATAGCCTTTATTTTGGGGAGGTCATTAGCTCCCAGGCAGTACTTCCTTAGCAGAATGACCCATTGCTGGTACCAAAGCTTTTCCTATTAGCACATTTGCTAAACTATCAAGTCTTTAAAGATTTTTCAATATCTATCTCTAAATAAAATTTTCTTTTCAGTTCTTATGCCCATTAGTTAATTAAAGACTGGCTATATCAGCCAGGTGTGGTGGCACACACCTTTAATCCTAGCACTTGGGAGGCAGAGGCAGGTGGATCTTTGTGAGTTCAAGGCCAGCCTGGTCTACAGAGTGAACTCCAAGCCAGCTGGGGATACAGGGAGACCCTATCTCAAAAAGACAAAAACAAAAAAAAAAAAAAAAAAAAAAAAGACTGGCATATTTATATTGCCCCATGAGAAATTTGTTTAATACATAGGTTGGCTATATTGTACGTTAAGAGCGACCAATTTTCGCATTACCTCATACATTTGGTTTGTCTACTGCTTTTTTCTATAAAAAGGAGAGGAAAAAAATAAAAAGTTTTTTTTCTTTTTTTTTTTTTTTTTTTTTTTTTTCTTTTTAGGCATTTGCCACCACACCTGGCTTAAAGGTGGTTCTTAGCTGCCATGTGGGTGCTGGGAATTGAACCCGGGTCCTCTGCAAGAGCAGTTGGTGTTCTTAACTGCTGAGCCCTCTCTCCAGCCCCCCCTTTTTAATCAAAATTTAGCAGCACCTGGAAAATAAACTTCATTAACACATATTATAAACAGTTGTTTTAAATATAATTTAGAGATGTTTAGTGCCTGTGATTCAGGCAGTCTGAAGTTTTTATTTCCTCTTGATACTCAGATGGGCAAGCTTCTCTGATGGTGTTTCTTGGTCCATCCTGTACAATGCAAAGCTGTACCTGTTTTAGGTATTAAAGTTGGTGATGTTCTGACCTGTAGGAACATGCAAATCTTTTCCCATTTGTTAGCTTTAAGATTTCAAAATTGAAAATTTATCAAATGGTTTGGAATACAGAGTTTTCTATTTGTATCCCAGAGGGAGTACTCCACCACCTCCCTTTTTGTTTTTTGAATTTTTATATTTTGACCTATAGATGTTTAAAAGGCAGTCGTATTACACATACCCGTAGACAGGAGCCAAGCTATAAGAGTCCAGTAAGTCTATTTAAATGGTCTCTATATTGGCCTGTATCTCTTGTAGGCAAAAGAAATGTCACAGGTAATACTGTACAGCAAAAATATAGAGAACATTCCTGTACATTTAATGCCAAAGATGTTACTGGAAATCTAGTACAAATTAGAAGCAAAACAAATTTTAATAACAATTTGTATCTCCAGATGTGGTTACATGCTCCTAAGAGAGATGAAGCGTCACCATATATGTGGGAGCTTCTCTTGTTACAAGCAAGTACAGTGCAGTCCTGCTAGGGAAGGGGAGCACAGTGTCTACCTGCAGCCACTGTAGGGAACTTACTCCTTGGCACAGATGTCAGTTGGATACTTTTGTAACCCGACCCGAAAGGTACTTCCAACTCAGGTCCTTAGCCTGGGAAAATGGAACGTTTCTGGTCTGGCCATGCTTTCCCACCTGCCCAAAGACTGTGGTCTCTGGGTAGGAATTTCAGATGGCCTATCTTCAGCCTATGCCCACTCACAATTCACTTCACAGCTGGTGACCTGATAGGTTTCTGTCCAGCCTGACACCAGATTACACCAGACCACCAGGTTGTTGGTCTGATGGACTGCAGTCCAAACTACTGGCCACAACATTTGAAAAACAAGCCTGCTTCAGCCTGTATGCCTGCAGAAATATTGCCCAGGAATTCTGTGTAATGATGGTAGTAGAGAATTCAGAATTTATTTTTTTACCCATAGTCCCAAAGACCCCCAAATTTACTAACACTTTAATACTATGAAAACCTGTTTGTATCTTTGTTTCAGAAAGGGTGTAACCAGTAGTTGGCAGTGTAGATCCATTAAGATGTTCAATAAATTTTTATTATTTTTAAGATAATCAACACATAATATTTGTTGAAACTGAATTATGTGTTGGCTGTTTAATATAAATCTGCATCTTGAGAAGGAAGGGCTAAGTTCCAACTCAGAGGCAGTGTTTTTACTGGTTTTATAGCTGTTAACATTAAAATATACTTAGAACACAAGTACACACATCCATATACACATGCGCACACACATATACATATACACATACGTAATAAAGAAAGGTTTGTTACGTTGGCCTGCAAGAGAGGAAAGTCACATTATTGTTTGATGTTCAATGAGAAACACACAAAATTTTTATAATTTGTCATAGGGTTATTTTTACACAATTAGAATAAATGTCCTAGTAACACACAAAACAGCTGAGATTCATATGCCATTTCTTAGGCCCATTCCCAACCACTTAGCTTCAATGTACTATCTGTAAAGTCTACTCCTATTCTTTTTCTATCCTGTCCTACTGGTTAACTAACCCTAGGCTGTCTCTATGCTAAATCTAACTGTCCCTGTCCTGTTTACAGATCCAAAGGTTAAGGATGGTGCCCAAAAGTAGATAGGTCACAGTTGTCTGTAGTCTTGGACTGATTTATCTTCTCTTATTATTGGAAGAATAATAATTATCAATAATCATAATAACCATAACAATCGTAATGATTATAACTATTATTAATTGTTATCAATGCTTATTAATAATTATTAATAACCATTATAAGACACAATCATTATCATTCATTATAATTATAAATAATAATTGTATATAATAATAGCCAAAACAACAATTAATAATTTATTATTAGACTGAATTACTATCAATTATTATTAGCAATCATAATCAATAATAACAATAATTATAACTATTAATAACAATTACCAACAATAATCAACAATTTATCATTAAACTGAATTTAATACATACTATAAACCAATTAAAAATTGTTAACACTAAGTGGTATAAAATAGGCTCTATGAGTTGAATCTCTTTGTTTACAGTTGGCTCCTAATTAGATTTAAACCTGTAGGATTGTAATGAATTAAAAGCAGGAACTTGCATCCACACTCACACAAACACACAGTTTGAAGATGGGCTGAAAGAAATACAAAAGAGTTTTTTTCAAAAAAATTTTCATCTAAATTGAACCAAAAATGTTAATTCATGTTGTTAAAGAGACTTTTACTAATAGTTCTTAAAAAACAATTTATCAGAGCAAATGTCTTTTGTTAGAACTCCAGGGCCTCTAAACTCCCCTGGAAATCCATCTGTTTTGTCTCCAAAATGCTGAAATTAAAAGACTGTGTTACTTTCAGTCAAATTTTAAAAGGCATGATTTAGATAAATTGTTGTTAAGACACCATGTGTTCAGTTCCTAGCTGGTATGCACGCAGCAGGCAGGCAGGCTGGTTGCACCAGAGCACAAACCACATGTAATCAGGAATTCTGTGAGAAAAAATCTTTAAGGTGAAATACATTTAAAAAGATCAAAATAAAAATTAAATCAACTAACTAGTTTTAATCGTGAACATATTTTTACTCAAAAGATATCTAGGGTACCCAGGGGTTAATTAAAAATATTACACTTTAATTTAAGCATGCTGAAATGGATTTGATTTACTTAAGCAATAGAGCTAACTGAACCCCAATTTTGGATCCACAAATAGCCTCAGGTTTAGGTAGGAAGAGTTAGAGATTTAGAAATAGTTACCCCAAAAAACCACAAGAAGACAAGAGATCAATATAGTTTTATCTAAAAACAGGTTTTGTATACAAAATTTAAGTGAAAGCTATTAAGAGTCCATGGCTTAAAAATATCTGGAAAAAGGTTGTTCCCTTTTTTAAAACTGCTTTTGGTAGGATGGTTCTTGTGAAAGGCCTTAATTTGCATCAGAAAGAAGTGGGCTCCAGCCTTGGCTGAGCCATAGAGCTACCAGGAGAAAATTTACATATGAAGGAGTTAAGATGGTGCTGAACTGGTTCCTCACAGTAGGAATCAAGTCAAGTTTTAGGGGGGTAGGAATTTAAAACCACAAAGTTTTATTTTAGACCTGTAAAATTATTAAAAAAGATTCCAAGGCCAAGCATAGCTACTAAGATGATACTAAACTTAGCCTTGAAGTCACTGGCTTTTTATTTTTTTTTTTTTTTTTTTTTTGTTTTTTTGCCAGGACAGGTCTTCCCTGCAGCCCCAGCTGTCCTGGAACTCACTCTGTAGACCAGGTTGGCCTTGAACTCACAAAGATCCTCCTGCCTCTGCCCCTGCCTCCTGAGTGTCAGGATTAAAGGTGTGTGCCACCACGCCCTGCGAAGTCACTGGCTTTTATAGCCTGCAGGAGTGACTAAGTTAGGCAGCACATGCCTGGAGGGGATGGGATACTCTCTATGAGACAAACCAGAGCCAGGTGTACAAAGTGTTTTCCTCCAAGTGTACAAAGCCACATCACCCATCCAATGAAACAGGCAGGAGAGAAGGCTCCATGGCAAAAGATAGATATTTGGAGAGAGAAGAGAGAAAAGAAAAAGGCGTGGTTTAGAGATTCACATACATAATTTTTCAAGGTTTCCTCTAGCCTGGAGTCTGGGCACCATTTGTAGGGTGTCCTATTTAGTTCCAGGGTGATCTATGTAGAAAACACATGCAGGAAAGGGAGCACACGGACGCATACTAAGGTGTCCAAATACAAAGAGAGCTTTATTCCAAAATGTCTGGCTTATATAGACAGTATGACTCCACTCCCAATGCCAAATCCTAAAATTTTTTGTCACTACATCCCACCCTATGGGTGTGGCCTGGGAGGTCCCATTGGTTTAGAATGCTACTCATCTTTACTAAATTTTCCCACAGATGGAGAGCTGGGAGCAGGGTGACAGGCATGTCGAAACGTGGATGCAGAGCTGGAAGGGGAGAGTCATGTAGAAACATGGATATAGAGCTGGGAGATGGTGAAAGGTCTGTAGAAACATGGATGGAAAGCTGGGAGGACAATGACAGGCACGTAGAAACATGGATGTAGAGATGGAAGGATGGTGAAAGGCATGTGGAAACATGGATGTCGAGCTGAGAGGATGGTGACAGCAAGAAGAAACATGGATGTATAGTTGGGAGGATGGTGAAAGGCATGTGGAAACATGGATGTAGAGCTGGGAGGATTGTGACAGGAACATGGAAATATGAATGTAGAATTGGGAGGACGGTGACAGGCATGTAGAAACATGGATGTAGAGCTGGGTGGATGGCTACAGACATGTAGAAACATGGATGAAGAGCTGGGATAATGGTGACAGGCATGTAGAAACATAAACCTTGAGTTGGGATAATGGTGCCAGGAATGTAGAAATGTGGATGTAGAGCTAGGAGCACAGTGAGAGGCATGTAGAAACAAGGATGTAGTCCTGGGAGGATAGTGAGAGACAGGTAGAAACATGGATGTAGAGCTGGGATAATGGTGGCAGGCATGTTGAAACATGGAAGCAGAGTTGGGAGGATTGTGACAGGCATGTAGCAACATGGATGTAGAGCTGGGAGGACAGTGGCAACCACATAGAAACATGGATGTAGAGCAGGAAAGATGGATATAGGCAGGCAGAGATGTGGATATACAGCTGGGAGGTGGGTGATAGACTCGTAGAAACGTGGACGAAGGGCTGGAAGTATGGTGACAGGCATGTAGAAATGAGGATGCAGAGCTGAGAGGATGGTGACAGGCACGTAGAAACAAGGATGCAGAGCTGAGAGGATGGTGACAGGCATGTAGAAACATGGAGGTAGAGCTGGAAGTATGGTAACAGGAATGTAGAAACAAGGATGCAGAGCTATGAGGATGGCGACAGGCATGTAGAAACAAGGATGCAGAGCTGAGAGGATGGTGACAGACATGTAGAAACAAGGATGCAGAGCTGAGAGGATGGTGACAGGCATGTAGAAACAAGGATGCAGAGCTGAGAGGATGGTAACAGGCATGTAGAAACATGGATGCAGATCTGTGAGGATGGTGACAGGCATGTAGAAACAAGGATGCAGAGCTGTGAGGATGGTGACAGGAATGTAGAAACATGGAGGTAGAGCTGAGAGGATGGTGACATGCATGTTGAAACATGGAAATAGAGCTAGGACGATGGTTACTGAGAGGATGGTGCCAGGTGTGTAGAATCATGGATGTAGAGCTGGGAGGACAGTGACAGGTATGTACAGACATGGATGTAGAGCTGAGAGGATGGTAACAGGCATGTAGAAACTTGGATGTAGAGCTAACAGGATAGAGAGTCTCATATATAATTATGGATAAAGAGCTGGGAGCGTGGTGACTGGTAGGAAGTAACATGGATGTAGAAGTGGTGGAAGGTAATAGGCATGTAGAAACATGGATATAGAGCTGGGATATGGTGATAGGCATGTACAGACATGGATGTGGACCTGGAATAATGGTGATGGGCATGTAGAAACATGGTTATAGAGCTGGGAGGATGGTGACAGGCATGTAGACACATGGATGTAGAGGGGGGAGGATGGTGATCAGCATGTGAAATATTTCTTTGGAGCTGGAAGGATAGTGACAGGCATGTAGACACATGGATGCAGAGCTGGGAGGATGGTGACAAGCATGTAAAAACATGTATTGGGAGCTGGGACCATGGTGACAGGCATGTACAAACATGTATGTATGTAGTATTGGGAGGATGGTGACATGCACATAACAACCTGGATGTAGAGCTGGGAGGGCGGTGACAGGTATGTGCAAACATGGATGTATAGTTGGGAGGATGGTCACAGGCTTGTAGAAACCTGAATGTAGAGCTGAGAGGATTAAGACAGTCATGTAGATATATGGATAAAGTGTGGGGAGCATGGTAATAGGCATGAAGAAACATGGATATAGATCTGGAAGGGTGGTAATAGGCAATTAGAAACATGTATGTAGAGCTGGGAAAAATGTGACCGTCATTTAGAAACATGGTTGTAGAGCTGGGAGGATGGTGATGGGAATGTATAAACATGTATGTAGAGCTGGGTGTATGGTGATAGGCATGTAGATTGTGGATGTCTAGCTGAGATGATTGTGACAGGTATGTAGAAGCCTAGATGTAGGGCTGGGTGGATGGCTACAGGCATGTAGAAACATGGATGCAGAGCTGGGAAAATGGTGACAGACATTTAGGAACATGGTTGTACACCTGAGAGGACAGAGTCAGACATGTTGAAACCTGGATGCTGAGCTGGGAGGACACTTTATAGGCATGTAGAAACATGGCTGTAGCACTGGGAGGACAGCAACATGCATGTGGAAACATGGATGTAGATTTGGGAGCGTGGTAATGGGTATGTAGACGCATGCCTGTAGAGCTGTGAGGATGGTAATAAGCATCTAGAAACATCGATGTTGAGCTGAGAGGATGGTGACAGGTATGTAGAAACATGAATCTAGAGCTGTGGGGATGGCTACAGGTATGTAGAAATATGGATGCAGAGCAGGGAGGATGGTGACAGGCATTTAGAAACATGGATGTAGTGCTGCAAGGATGGTGACAGGCATGTAGAAACATGGATGCAGAGCTGGGAAAATGGTGTCCAACATTGAGAAACATGGTTTAGAGCTGGGAAGATGGTGATAGGCATATAGAAATGTGGATGTCGAGCTGGGTAGATAGCTACATGCATGTAGAATCATGGATGCAGAGCTGGGAAAAAGGTGACAGGCATTTAGAAACATGGTTGTAGAGCTGGGAGGACTGTGACAGTGATGTAGAAACATGGATGTAGAGCTCAGAGTATGGTGACAGGCATGTAGAAACATGGATGTTGAGCTTGGGGGATTGTGAAAGGCATGTAGAAAAATGGATGTAGAGCTGGGAGAATTGTGACAGGCATGTAGAAACAGGAATGTAGAGCTGGGGAGATGGTGACAGGCATGTAGAAACATGTAGAAACATGGATATAGAGCTGAGAGGATGGTGACAGGCATGGAGAAACACGGATGTGGAACTGGGAGCATGGTGACAGGCCTGTAGAAACATGGATGTAGAGCTGGGAGAATTGTGACAGGCATGTAGAAACAGGAATGTAGAGCTGGGGAGATGGTGACAGTCATGTAGAAACATGTAGAAACATGGATATAGAGCTGGGAGGATGGTGACAGGCATGTTGAAACATGGATGTAGAGCTGGAAGAAGGTGATCAGCATGTAGAAACATGAATGTAGAGAATGGTGGCAGGCATGTAGATACATGGTGGTAGAGCTGGGAGGATTGTGACAGATATGTAGAAACCTGGAAGCTGAGCTGGGAGCACAGTGACAGACATGTAGAAAAATGGATGCTGGGCTGGGAACATGGCAACACCGATGTAGAAAAATGGATTTAGGTCTTCGAGAATGTTGACAGGCATGTAGAAACAAGGATGTAGAGCTGGCAGGATGGTGACAGGAATGTAGAAAAATAGGTGTAGGGCTGGGAGGTTTTAGGTCAGGCTTGGGGCAAAACACCAAAATGGCCTAGACTGGAAGTCTCTTTCCTTCTTTTCTGCCCTGGAGCTTTTGTTTGCTTGCAAAAGATCACTGGATGGAGTTCCAAATTCCCAGGAGACCGCTGGACCTGGTTGGCTGATTCCAACACCTCACCATCTCCCCTCCCCTGACCTCTAAAACCTCTCCCTACCTCCCAGAAATGTGTTTTTCACAACCCTAGATGGCTATGGATTTACTCAAGAGAGTGCATTTCCTGGAATAAATGCCTACATTTATTTTTAATTCAGACTGATTCTGCCTTTTCCTTAGTGTTGGTTATACTCAGTTGGTGGCCCTACAGGGAGGGGATATTTCTCCTTGGCCCGAGAGGCCCATGGCCTTTGAAGGTTCAGGGACACCCCTCTCTTTTACCAATGCACCTGGCTTTTGACCTGGGGTAAGTCCGTTTTTCTGTTTGCCTAATTTCTGCTGTCCAGAGGCCCCTGCCTAAGCCCTTGAGATGCCAGGACAAGCTCTCTTTCCTCAGCCTGTGGGTTCAGGACCCACGAACGCTCTTGGACCTTAGTTCAGTGGATCCAGGGTCCACTGGCTGTTTTGGGGGAGGAGTGCAGAACCAGGTTCTGTGGTGAGGGATCTTGCCAGATTGGAGATGTCCATCCCAAGTCTCCCTCATGCCTCCCTCACTGCCAGATCTCTTGGGTACTTTGGAAGATGCTTCTCTGCACCCCGTGATCTCCAGCTTGGAAATGGACAACTCTGGGTCAAAGCCTACCCACCAGAAAATTTTTTTTTCTACACTGGCTACAAGCAGGCTTTCCAGGATCTTCTCTCTCTCTCTCTCTCTCTCTCTCTCTCTCTCTCTCTCTCTCTCTCTCTCTCATATCTTCCTTCCCCCATCTCTCTCTCTTTTTTTTCTAGGTAATATTTTATAAACATTTATTTTTATTTTTTTTTGAATTTTCATTTTTTATTGATGCTTTGTGTATTTCATACATCATTTTCCAATTCAGTTCAGGCATATTTCCCTTTCCCTTCCCCCCAATCCCACCCCACCCAATCCCAGATCATGCATTCTACCATAACTGTCCTGCATCTTTCACTCAGTTTTTTTTCATTTTTTAACAATAAGTGACAATTTATGAGTACAAGCATCCTTCATGTAAAACCAGTTTGCAATCAGTTGTGCCTAAACCTACATAGCCCATGGGTCCCACCATCCAGCAGGGGGGGCTTGTATGTTCAGTCAAGTTGATCAAATGAGTGTCCAGGCTATATTGCTGTAGGTTCACCATTCACCCCAATCGCAGCCCTTACATTCTACTACTCTCCCTCTTCTTCAGATTGTTCCCTAGGCTTAGAAAAGGGGTTCAGGTGGTTTAGATGTATAACAGTCTATTTTCTCTGGAGCTGTTGTCTTGGACTCTGGTCAATTCTGGCTGTTTCTTTTCATGGGCTGACAGTTTGTCCAGGAATAACCTTTTGATCCTACTAATGAAGCACAAGCAATTAGATATATGGTATTTAAACAGTATTAATTATTATGGTATGTTATTTTGGTATAGACACAGATGTTTGGATGGTATGTTAATCCATGAATTACATTTTTTTTTCCTGTGGAATATGACAGGGTCATACTATGGCTTATAACATCTTCTAACCATTAGAGGATGTAAGCTTGTGGCATCAGCCATGGGTTATTTCTCCAAGGAGAGAGCTAATAGCCAATTATATTTGGGATATACAGGCATATGGCTGCCTCTGCTGCACAGTATTTCCAGGCAGATGAGGTGTAGCTGGTGCTGGCCGAGGAGTCCTGCTTGACTCAAGGAGACCCATATTTGCTTTATTGGTTTAGTGGCCTTTGGTAACACTCTCTGGCATTCCAGAGACCATCTGTACACTTGCATGTGTGGTCTCAATACATCTTTCCCATGTTAACGTCAGGTCTTCGACAGCAGGGCCTTATCACCTCTCTTCTTACAGGTATCCCAGTTTAGAGGCAAGGAGCCTTTACTTTTCGTGGGGGCTTGGATTCCTTGGCCAACATCTCCTTGGTAGAATAATCCATTGCTGATGTCAGAGCTCCTGTATTAATATATCTTGCATAAGTGCATAGCTTAAGGAGACTTTAGTTTTATATTTGGTTCTGAATAGAGAATAATCCTTTTCACAGTTCCTATGTCTGCTAGTCAATTAAAGAAGGCAGTTTTACCGGTTTTATAAGAGATTACCTCTATAACAGTTGGCTCCAATTTACAGTTGGAGAACAACCTCATCATCATCATATTTCTCCTTGTTCTACGTGGGGGAGATAAGAAAGTCTCTGGTATTGAAACTTTTGCAGCACCTAGAAGGTAAGTTTCATTAGGACTCATTATAAATTGTTATTACAAGTAGGATCCACAGAGGGGTTTGATGTTTGTAGCAATCTGAGGCTTTTCTTCCTTTCAATGTTCAGACGGGCCAAACTTTCTGTTGGCACTTTCTGGTACATCCTACTCAATGCAAAGTTGTATCTTTTCTTTCTCAGCCATTAAGTTGGTGACATTTTGACCTGTTGGAACATACAAATCTTTTCCTGTAGTTAGTTTTAAGATTTGAATTGCAAGGTATTCGACAAAAAGGTTTCATATCTATCTGTATCCCCCCCCTTTTTTTTAGGTTTTTGTTTTTTGACCCATGAGTCTCCAGAAGACAGTTGTATTATACATACCTATAGGGTGGAATCAAGGCACAGATTTCATCGAATTCACCCATGCTGTTTTGGGTGACTGTATGTGATTAACTTGGGAAGCAGACTTAACTTTTAAGTTAAATCATCCTGTAGGTGAAAGAGAATGCTACAAGGTGATACCATACAATAGAAAAATTATAGAGAACATTTGTATGTGCCAATCCCAAAGTTATTGTTATACAGATTTTAAGTAAAATAAATGTGGACAGCAGCAATTTATATCTCCATTTAACTCAGATGCATTACCGTTTTTATCAGAGCCTTTAAACCAATGTTGTTTAATATACACATATTTACTTTTACTAAGTCCTAAAGCACCATGTAACCTGTAGACAGAGTCTGGGCAAAACTGGATACTTGTTGAACTCATGTCAATTAAATATGCATTAATTGAATATACACCCATGTCCCTTTCCCACCCCTCCCACCCTTCCCAATTCACCATTTCAGTCAGTTTTCTGATGCAGTCTTTCTGTTTGTTGTTTCTTTTAATATGCATCCCTCTCCAGAGAAATATTTAATATAACTGGGTTATTGGCATTAACATCCACATTTGAGGGACACCACTTGTCACTTGTTTTTCTGGACTGTGTTACTTCACTTAACATAATGTTTCTAGCTCCCATCCATTTCCTGCAAGTTTCATGATGTTGTCCCTCTTTCACCGCTGCATAGAACTCCATTGTGTACATGTACCATATTTTCTCTATCTACGCGTTCGTTGAGGGGCACCTGGGCTGGTCTAGCTTTTGCTATTGTGAACAGAGCTGCAATAAAACATAGCTGTGCATGTATCTCTGCAGTAAGAGGAGTCTTGGTGGCTATATACCCAGGGTGGTACGACTGGGTCAAATGGCAGGCTCATTTTGAGTCTTTAATGTTCTCCACACTGCTTTCCATAGTGGCTGTTACAAGTTTATATTCCCACAAGCAATGATGAGTGTTCCCCTTTCCCTACACCTCTTCCAGCACTTGGTATCATTCATTTTACTGATCCTAGCCTAGTCTTATTGGAGTAAGATGATATCTCAAAGTGGTTTAATTTGATTTCCAATAATTTTAGTGATAGTTCTTAAGATGTTTCTTCGGCCATCTCTAATTCCTCTCTGTTAAGTCTCTATTCAGATCTTTGCTCCATCTTTTGAGTAATTCATTTGTTTTCTTTCTTCTTTGTTTTTTGAGTAGCTTGTATACTCTGGAAATTAATGCTTTGTCAGATGTGTCTGCAGTGAAGGTTTCCTCCCACTGCTGTGGTTTTCTCTTCACTTCCTTCATGTTTCTTTATGTACAGAAACTTTTGAGTTTAATGAGGTCCCATTTGTCAATTGTCGTCTTATTTTTTGCACGTGCTTTTTGATTTAGGAAGTCTTTTTTATGCCTATGTCTTGTAGTCTGCCGCCAAATTTCTCTTCTATCACCTCCAGAGTTTTGGATTCACATTGAAGTCCTTGCTCCATCTGGAATTGACTTTGTACAGGGTGAGAGTAGGGGTTTAATTTCATTCTCTACGGTGTGATCAGTTTTTCCAACACAGTTACTGAGATGCTGTCTTTCTCCATTGTGTCTTCTTGGCCCCTTGTCAAATATGAGGTAGCTGAAATTGTATGTGCTCAGGTTTGGAACTTCAGTTTTTTCACTTGGTCAACATGTCTGTTTTTTGTGGCCCAGTACAGTGGCTGTTTCTTAATGACTATAGCCCTGTAGTTTATAGTTTGATGTCTGGTTATAGTGAGCCCCCTGTATTGCTTTGGCTATTGCGGGAATTTTGTTTTCCAAATGAGAATTGAGGATTTTTTTTTTCCAAGCCTGTGAAGAACTCTTGGGGATTTTGATTGGGATTGCATTAAATCTTACACTAGTTTGGGTAGGATGGACCATTTTACTATATTTATTTCTCCCAATCCTATGAGCATGGGGACGTTTTGTCCCAAATCTTCTGATGTCTTCCTCAATTTCCTTTTTCAGGGGTTTATAACTTGTTTCTTGTAGGATCTTGGTGTCTTTTGGTTAGGTTTGTTCCTAGGTATTTTATTGTTTTTGAGGCTATTGTGGATGAGGAAGGTTCTCCTTGTAAGTATCTTCAGTTGCCTTGTTATTGGTGTAAAGAAAGGCTCACTGATTTTCCTAGCCTTTTATTTGTATCCCTGCCGTGTTACCGTAGCTCTTAATCATTTCTAGTAGTTTTCTGGTGGATGTTTTAGCACCCCTTAGTAGACAATCATATACATCAGCAAAAAAGGGATCAGCTTGTGGCTTCCTCTTTTCCAAATTAGATCTTCCTTCTAAGTTCCTTTTTCTTGGCTTATTTGCCCCTAGCAAGGGTTGCCAGCACACATATTGAAAATGAGTTGGTGACAGGGGGCCAGCGCTTGCCAGTCTCTACCTTTAAAGGGGAATGCTCTGTTTGCTTCCCATTTAGGATGATATTGGCGTGGGATCTCCTGTAATGGCTTTGATTACATTGAGGAATGATCTCTCCTATCCAATCCCTCAGAGGACTTTAAACATGATAGGATGCTGATTTTGTCAAAGGCTTTTTCTGCATCAATTGAGATGATGGTGTGGTTTTTTTGTATGGTTGTCATTCAAGTTCCCATCTATATGTTTGATGGATATCTTTATGATTTTCCATATGTTGAACCATCGCTGCATCTCTGGTATGAATCCAAACTTGGTTCATGATGAATGATCTTCTGACGTGGGGTGTTATGCATTTGCCAGTATCGTTTAGGTTTTGAGCATCTGTGTGTCATTAGGGAGATGGTCTAAGTTCTCCTTTTTGGTTGTATCCTTTACATGGTTTTGGTTAGTAGCGGATGCTTGGCTTCATAGAAGGAATGCTGAGGAACTCCCTCCTGTTTTGTATCCTTCTAAACAACTTGAGTATTAGTATGGTGTAAGTCTTTTCGAAATATTTTCTAGAATTCTGCTGTGAAACAATCTAGGCATGGGGCATTTTTCTTGGTTGGCAAGCTACTTATTAATCTCAATTTCTTTCTGTATTATGGTCTCTTTAAGGATGTCGACTCGCTTCTTGTTGAGCTTTGGTGATTCCCAAGGATTTCAAGATATTGATACCATTTTCTAGTTTTCAAACTTAGTAGAGTATAGGTTTTTGAAGTATTCTTAAGATTGTCTGGATTTTTCATTGTCTGTTGTGATATTTCCCCTTTCATCACAGATCTATGATTTGGAGCTGTTCCATCTTTCTGTTTTGTGTTAACTGGGCTAAGAGTCTGTCTATCTTGTATTCTCTCAAAGAACCAACTTTTGGATTCATGATTTTGTTTGTATGGTTTTCTTTGTTCTATTTCATCGTATCTCTGCTTTGAATTTTGTAATTTCTTTTGTCTGCTGCTTGGTTAGGGTTCATCTGTTGTTGTCTCTCAAGTTTTTTTAGCTTGCAGTATTAGATCATTCACTTGTTGCTCTTCTGGTGTTTTTTTTTTTTTTTTTTTTTTTTTTATTTTAGGCACTTAAGCTATTATAAACCTCCCTTTAGGACTGCTTTTAAAGTGTTGCTCCATAGTTTCTGTTTCCCTGTCGTTTGTTTTTCATTGTCATCAGTTCCCACGGAAGGTTTTAATTCTTTCTTCCTTATTTCTTTCCTTGAACGCCCAATTCATTATTCAGGAGAGCTGTTTAGTCTCATGTGTTCTGTGTAGGTTTGTGGGGCTGTATCCAGGTGTTGACTTGAGTTTATTGCACTGTGGTCTGATAAGAATGATGAGATTATTTCAATCATCTTTTGTATTTGTTGAGTTTTTCTTGTGTCCCAAGGTATATGGTCTTTTTGGAGAATGTTCATGATGCGTTGTCTGGTACGTAGAAAGTGTATTCCTCTGTGTTCTGGGTGAAATATTTGATAGCGTGTCTGTGAGGGGTCCATTTTGTTAGTTGTATCATTTAGTTCCGTTGTCTCTCTGTTTATCCTTTGTCCTGTTGATCTGTCTAGGGGACTTAATGGGGTATTGAAACCCCCTACTATTAGTTTGCTGGGCTTAATCTGTGCCTTGACATCCTGAAGAATTGTCTTTATAAACTTTGGTGCACTGGTGTTCGGTGCATATTTATTCATGATTGTGGGATCTTCATCATCAATTGTTCCTTTAATTAAGATGTAATGGCCCTCTTTGTCTCTTTTGATTTCTTTTGTTTTGAAGTCTATTTTGTCTCATATTAGAAAGCCACACCTGCTTACTTTTTGGTAACATTTGCTTGGAAATATTTTCTTCCATCCTTCACCTAAGTTGGTGCCTATCCTTTGAAATTGAGAGTGGTTTCTTGTACGACAGACTATAGTGGGTTTTGATTCCAATACCATTCTCCCAGGCATGCCTTTTGATTGGGGAAGTTTAGCCCATTAATTTTACTGTTTATATTAAAAGACCTGGCTGTTGCTTCCTTTCACTTTGTTATCCATTTGGACTTTTTTTTTTTTTTTTTTTTTTCTTTTAGCTTTTATTTCTTTTCCTAGCGTGTTTGAGGATTTGTTGCTCCTCTCTTCTGCCCTTTGAATTGCTTCAAGTATTTCTTGAAAGTTGTTTTCCAGACATGTATTTCCTAACTCTTGTTTATGTCCATGGAAAATTTTTCTCTCTCCTTCAACCTATGTCGACATTTTTGCTGGGTAATTATTCTGGGTTGGCATCCAAGTCCCTTAACACCTGGAATGCTTTGCTCCATGTTCTTCTTGCTTTCCATGGTTTTGACTAAGTCAGTTGTATTCTGATGTGTTTTCCCCTGTGTGTGTCTTGTCTTTGTTTTTTAGCCTTCAGAATTTTGTCTTTGTTTTGGGCATTGTATTAGTACTTTTCTGTTGCTGTGATAAGCACCATGACCAAGGAACTTTATAAAAGGAAGAGTTTATTTGAGCTTACGATTGGCGGTTCCAGGGAATTAGAGTCCATTGTGGGGGAGGTGGGGCGGCTGGATCTGGAGCAGCAACCGAGGGTCACATTTGCAAGAAGCCAGAAGCAGAGAGAAAAAACTGGAGACCACAGAGGCTTGTTAAAACTCCACCAAGCCTGCCCCCAGTGACACACTTCCCCCAGCATGGCCCACACCTCTAAGACATCCAAAAAGAGTGCCACCAACTGGAGACAAATGTCTGAATACTTAACAGCCTATGGAGGACACTCATGCCAAACCACCACATTCCACTCCTGGCCCCATAGGCCCTGACATATAAAATGCAAAATGCATTAGGTCCAACCTTGAAAGTCCCCACAGTCTTACAGTCTACAATGCCATTCAAAGTTCACAGTTCAAAGTCTCCTCTGAGACTCAGGCCAATCTCTTAACTGTAAGCTCGCTTAAATTCAAAAGGCAAATTACATACTCCCAATGTACAGTGGAACCGAAACACATTTCCATTCAAAAAGAGAGGAATAGAGGCATAGTGAGGAAATACTGGACCAAAACAAGACCACAAAAACCAGCAGGGCAAATTCCAAGTCCTGTTAGCTCCACATGCACTTTTTGGGACTGACTTCTAAAGGCTTGGATGCTCAGCTCTTCCAGCTTTGTTGCAACTATACATCTCTTTCTTCAGGCCAGTACACTCCCTGTATGCAGCTCTCCTTGGCAAATATCTCACAGGTCTGGCATCTTGAAAGTCTTCTTGGGGTCTCCACTGCCCACCAGCCTTCACATTCACAGCTTCACTCAATGGCCTATCAGGGCTTTTTTATTCAAGGACACCCCTGCTGACTCTGCTGGCCTATTTGGCTCTCTGAAACCGTGGAGGAGAAACTGATGACCCTTCACTCTTGCAAACTTCTCTCCTCTAGCCAGCCCACATGAATGAAATGCCAAATCTGGCTGCAAGTTCAGGACAGACCCTGACCCATTTAAACCACATTTGCAACTTTTCTCTGGCCTGGACTTGCTGGAGGATTAGCTGGGTGTGGTATTTGCCCTGAAGGGTACTGATTCTTTTGTTATTACTTGTAAATCTCGAGGCCTCTCCTTAATTGCTTTAATTCCTTATGAAAGGGAGCCTCTCCTTCACATGCCTTGGCCCCAACCTTTAATCTTCCTAGTGCAGTTATCAGATCCAAACTGTACATTCTGCATTTCTTTTCTGCCCCATCTGCTCTTCTTCACTGTAGATCTGCACAATATTCACCACTTAAAGCCACGCCATCATTTCTACACTAGGCTGTCCCTTGAAATATCCTCTGCCAAAGACATCAGTCCCCGCTTTTCAATTTAGCATCAGGCAAGTCATTTGTGCTGTGGGCAAACTGCTGCCAGAATCTTTATACAAAATATCCCAGTTCTGCCTAAGTTTTTATTTATTCTCTGGAACCTACATCTTTTTAAGCCATGCTTTCTTCCAGGCCTCCACTAGAATGGCCCTTTAAGCTCTGTTACAATAGTCAACAGCTTTTCTAGCCCAAAAGTTCCAAAGTCTTCCACCACTTCTCAAACATACACTGGTGGTTCTTCACAGCAAACACCCCACTCCTGGTACCAATAACTGTATTAGTACTTTTCTGTTGCTGTGATAAAGCACCATGACCAAGGAACTTAATAAAGGGAAGAGTTTATTTGAACCTTATGATTGGCAGTTCCAGGGAATTAGAGTCCATTGTGGGGGAGTGTGGTGGCTGGATCTGGAGCAGCAAACCAGGTCACATTTTGCAAAGAGCACAGGAAGCAGAGAGAAAACTGGAAGACCATGAGGCTTGTTAAAACTACAAGCCTGTCCCCAGTGACACACTTCCCCAGCATGGCCACACCTTCTAAGACTCTCCAAAACCGTGCCACCAACTGGGAGACAAATGTCTGAATACTTACAGCCTAGGGGGACACTCATGCAAACCACCACAGGCATCTAACATTTTAACTACGATATGGGTGGGAGTTTCTTTTCTGATCTTGTCTATTTTGGAGTCCTATATGCTTCTTGTATTTGTATGGGTTTGTCTATTTTTAGTTTGGGGAAATTTTCAATCTATTATTCTGTTGAAGATCTGATCAATACTATTCCTCTGAGATTCTTCTCCTTCCTCTATTCCTATGATGCAGAGGTTTGATCTTTTCATAGTGTCCCATATTTCCTGGTTGTTCCACTTTTGTGTATTTTTAAATTTTTTCATAATCTTTTTATTTGAAGCTTTTTTAATCGCTCTGTGTTATCTTCTGATCTGATATTCTTTGTTCTGCTTCCTCTATTCTACTTCTGAGGCTTTTCTTTCCTTTCTTCTTGATTGGATGAGTGTTTCTAATGTCCTTTTTTGTTTCATCCTGTGTTTTCTTTAGTATTTCATTTCCTTTTTGAACTTCTAAATCTCTTCTTGGTGCTCCTTATTTCGTTGGTTGGCTTCCTTTTTCAGTGTTTCTACTTCCTTTCGGAGTTTGTTTTTTTCTCCCTCTAATTCTTTCTGGAGTTTGTCAGTCTGTTCCTTTAGTTCTTTCCAAAGTTTGTCATTTTATCCCTCTAGGTCCTTTTTGAGTTTTTCATTCTCTCTCTTTAGTTCTCTGAATTCTTCTTTATTTTCTTTAATTTCTCTGCATAGAACTTGGTACAGGATTATCCTGTGCCTTTCCCATGTTGTCCCTTCGTCATGTCCCTGGTATGTGGGTTTCCCTTTTGTGGATCAAATCACAAATGTCTTTTCACTATGTTAGCAGATGGTTTTGCTTGCCTCCTTCAGATGCTTTTTTTTTTTTTTTTTCTTTCCTCCTCCTTGTTTATGGAGTATTGACTTGTCTTGGTTTCAGGCTTTCAATTTTGTTTATATATTGGATATTGGAAGCCTAAGTCAGTCTTCTCTTCCTGTTCTGAAGGTTCTCCAAAAGAAAGTCCAGTTGGATTCTTATCAATTCCCATTGCAGGGGGGGGGGGATGCCTGACCTATCCCGTGCCCCGGTACCTGCCTGAGTGACTTACGGCCTCCTGTCTATGCCTCAGGAGCCAGCCCACACAAAGCTGCCAAGGGACCAGAGCAAACCCAAACCCAACCCTCTAGTCATGCTGCAAAGGCAAAGTGTGGTCCTGCAGAGATGGGAACCCCCTGCAAGAAGGCTCAGAGTGAAGACCCGCTTCCAGCCACCCCTGAGACAGTCCACCCCAAAAAGTACCTGCCCGAGTGATTTACGGCCTCCTGCCTGCGTCTCAGGAGCCGGCCCACCCCTTCCCCCATCTCTAATCTCTTCCACCATTCCCTGCAGTGCCTGATTCAAATTGTCAGGGTCACAATTTTATCACATGACCGCCATTCCCAAGCTTGCTAAGCACATGACATGAATGCATTTACCAGACAGATTAACAAATTGATCCCCAAATGTCCACTATTGGAGTTTTACAATTTTACCACCATGTTTTCATCTATTTCTAATTAAAATCATTTTTCCATTTTAGCTTTTGTCACAGGATTGCTGCTTAAGCTACTGGCATTTAACAAATGCTGTTTTGTTTTTGTTTTTATTCTGTTTCATTAAATTATCAGGTAAACCCAATACCTATTTAGACATAGGTGAGCTGTGTGCACCCATCCCACTTACTATTTAGACATAGGTGAGCCATGTGCACCCATCCCACTTACACTAATTTGCCCTTTTGCAAGCTTTTGCTGCTGTGAGCCAGGATCCTGTGGTTAAAGCTGGCCCTCCTACCTTGCAGTTTTGCTGTGATAACTAATAAGTATATTTATGCAATTAAGTCACACATGTGTCTGTCCAAGCTGTGTGTTAACTGCTTCATGTGTGTTAACTATTTCATGTATGTTAACAGTTTCATGTGTGTTAAATGTTTCATGTATGAATCTGTCATATGTCTGTCAAAAAAGTGGCCACTTCTAGGTTATATTGTACACAAAACCTATTATATTCAAAGGCCAAAATGAACCCATGTTCTTTAAGTTATCTGTTAAGTAAATTCCAAATCATGTAGGGTGTTTCTTTCAAACTGACTGTTTTAAGGTATTATTACTGTATGTGCCACTACCCTGGTTGCTAACCCCAACATTGTATGTTGTATTTCTGCCTTCCTCTCTCATTGTAGGTTCCTGAATACCATTCTCCTGTACACAACTTCATGCTTTTGATATTGTCAATTGCTGAATTATCTTTGTTTTGCACTGCCTCAGGAGGACTGAATGTCTCCTCTCTCCCCATTCTTTAGCTTCTTCCTTGATGAAACTGTATGCCATTCTGTTTTATAAAATGTTTGGTACCAGCATGATAAAGAAACTGCATTGGCCATTTTGGCCATCTCAGCCTTGAGAATGCAAAGACACTGTTTGGGGCTGCATGCTGTAAATGACATCTACAATGTCTGAATGAAAGCATTTCCATGTATGTGCCTTTACTCAGTACAACTTTTATAAACTGCCATCACCAAAATTAATTACTAGATCCTTATTCCACAGCTGGAGCTTCTCAGTACTGTGTGACCCATGGACAATAAGTTTAAGTTTTGCTTCCGGGGATCACATAGGACAGTCCAAATGAAACCAATTTAGTTAGCTTGATTTAAGTCTATTTCCTGTCTGAAGATATGTGAAAATATACCCCCCTGCCTCTTTTTTTCCTTCTACAATTCAGAATTTATTAAGGACAACCATACTTAAAGCTTGCCTTGACCCTGCTTCCCCAAGAGTGGCCATGGTCTTGACTTCTCACTTTATCTCTCACTCTTTTCCAGATATCAGAAAAAAATAGGATGGTCCCCTAGACTCCTGTGCAGGATTTGATGAAAAATGGCTTTTAAGGTATTTAATGGCTGAGAGGAGGCAGCTGAGTCCTCCTAACAGGCTCTGCTACAACAAAACCCTAAGCTCCATGCTCGAGCCCTGGTAGATGCCCTGAGGCAAATGGCATTCCTGAAGTTGGCAGGGCTCTGTCAAACCCTATCCCAAAGAGGCCTGGCCTAAGTCTATTCAGCCAGGAGCCTGCTTCAAGTGTGGCAAAGGAGGTCACTGGGCTAGAAACTGCCCAAACCCCAAACCATCCACCATGCTGTGCCTTCTCTGCCAGAGCTCTGCCAGCAGCTTGGCCATTTGAAGTCTGACTGCCTAGATGTGGGTGTGTCCTCTGTGCCATGCCACAGTGGTCCAGCCCCATTTCTCTGGGCATTCCAACCCCCTCCAGCCTCTAAATTCCTCAGCCTGGCAGAGGACTAATGGCAGCCAGATTTGGAGATCCTCAGTGACCCTTGTCCAGCCCAGGCTGGCTAATGCTCCAGGTAGCAGGTAAATCCATTTCCTTCCTGTTGGACAGCTGGGCTATCTTTCTGTACTGACCTCACACTCTGGCCCTACAGTTCCCTTATTAATTTCTGTCACAGGAGTGAAAGAGACCCCCTCTTTCCTGAGAAGGACTCTACATTTCTCCTGTGTCCTCGCAGGTCATTTTTTAATCCATTACTTTTCAGTCATATCGGTCTGTCTGGTCCTCCTCCTGGCCCCTGATATCCTTAGCTGCTTCTCCCACCATGGGTTGTCCAGACCCTACCCTCCCTGATCCTGTCAACCCTTAATTCTAGGACATTTCCACTCCATATCACCTCCCACTACCCACCAGTCCTGAAACACCTCAAGGACACTGCCTCTTTTCATTTCAGGCCTCAGTTTCCTATTTCTGAAACCCACTGCCATGGGCTCAAGCCTACAATTAGCTGCCTACTATCTCCACCAACTAACCCTATGACACCCCATTCTTCTAGTTCGTAAGCTCTCTGGCACCTACCATCTAGTTCAGGACCTCTGCCCTAACCCCAAACCTCAGTCTCCCATTTCACTGTCCTGGACTTCTTTACTGTGCCTTCATACTTCCTTTTGCCTTCACATGGGAGGATCCAAAAACCAGGTCTGCAGCCAAGCCTTGGCCTGAGATCTCTCTTCCTTTGACTCTGGTCCTAACAGACCCTTTCAGTACTCTCAGGTCAGATCGAGACCTACAGCCTCTAGAGACAACAGACCACAACCTCTCTTTTCTAGGATTGATGGGTTCCTTCCATCAGTGGATCCCTAATTTTGATGTTACAGCTGAACCCTTGTACCAGGCAGCTAAGGAGACCCCCCACGGGGCCTCTCTCACTTCTCTCTCCTTAGGAGCCCTCCTGGCTGCCCCTACTTTGGCTCTCTCTCCTTCACTCTTCATGCCCTTTCTACCTCTTTACAGACAGAAAGTTGGGAGTGGCCACAGGGGCCTTAGCCCAACCTATTGAGCCTTCATACTGAGCAGCGGCATTTCTTTCCAAACAGTTTGACCCTTCTCTTTGTGTTTGGCAATCATGTCTGGGGGCACTGGCAGCAGTGGCTGAACCCAGGAAGTTTGCAAACTTAACCTTCTCCAGCCCACTACAGTGTACTCTCTGCATAGGCTTTCAGATCTCCTTTGTCATTCCTCTCTTCCCCTCCCTGCTCCTACCTCAGTGGAGTCCACAACCATGGACCTGCCCTCTCTCACACCAGGGGACAGTGTTCTCCTTAAAACTTAATCTCCTAGCTGAGCATGATGGTGCACACCTTTAATCCTAGCAACCAGGAGGCAGAAGCAGGCGGATTTTTGTGAGTTCAAGGCCAGCCTTGTCTACAGAGTGAGTTCCAGGACAGCTGGGGCTACATGGAGACCCTGTCTCAAAAAAGGAAAAAAAAACCAAAAACTTATCTCCTAAGTCTCTTGATCCCAGGTGGACTGGACCCCACATTGTCATCCTTACAACACCATCAGCAGCCAAACTTCTAGGCCAGCCACACTGGTACCATTTGTCCAGACTCAAGAGAGACCCAACCCAGGATGGATGGTCCATCAAACAGCTGGGACCCACTATTCTCAGGGTTTCCAGAGACCCTCAAGAACAGGTCTGAATGGTCAGATATGGCAGCCTCACCCTCTGTACTTTCACCCTTTCTCTGCTCCCCCTGCTGCCATAGGCACCAGATGCTGTGAAACCCCTGTCTGGTTGCCCTTTGTCTTGTTACTGTCTCAGTCTTCACCTGACCAGGTGATGCTGTGCCAAATTCGACATACTGCTGACATGTCCATGCTCGGGATACCTGGACAGCCCACGTTTAGACCCTGTCCTCCAACCAAGATCATCTAACAGCAAGAGGAGCCTCTCCAAACTCAACCAGAAGATGCCTTCTGATCTTAGCACCCAGTTTCTTCCACTTCTTACAGGAACACATCCAGGAGGTCTCCAGAGTAGTCTTTACATCCCTACATCCCTGTGCCCACAGCCCTGCCTACTCCTGACTCTCCCTCCCTTCCATGTCCCAGCTCAGAAAGAAGAAACCAGAGCAGAGTCATCATTCCATATACCCTAAGAGTCTGAGATGTTAGCTCGGGCTCTGGACGAAAAGCCAAGACAGCATAGACCGGAAGGACCCTTCCTTCTTTTCCATTCTAGAGCTTGTTTTTGCCCACAAATGATCACCAGATGGAGTTGCAAATTCCCATGAGACCACTGGAACTGATTGGCTGATTCCTCACCATCTTCCCTCCCCTGACCTTTAAAAGCCACTCCCCACCTCAGATGCAATTTTCACTGCTTTGGATGGCTGTGGATTTGCCCGAGGGAGCACAATTCCTGGAATAAATGCTTAACTTTATTTACTTTTAATTCAGACTGATTTGGCCTTTTCCTTAGCTTTGCTTATACTTCTCAGGAGGATGGTGACAGGCCTGTAGAAACATAGATGCAGAGCTGGGAGGATGGTAACAGGCATGTAGAAACATGGATGTAGAGCTGGGAAGATGATGACAAATGTGTAGAAACATGGATGTAGAGCTGAGTGGAGGGGGATAGGCATGTAGAAACATGGTTGTAGAGCTGGGAGGACATTGGCAGGTATGTACAAACTTGGATGTACATGTGGGACAATGGCAACAGGCATGTAGACACATGAATACAGAACTGACAGGATAATAAAAGGCATGTAGAAACATGGATGTACAGCTGGGAGGATGGTGATCAGCATGTAAAATATGGCTGTAGAGCTGGGAGGATGGTGACAGGCATGCAGAAGCAAGGATGCAGAGCTTGGAGGATGGTGACAGGCATGTATAAACATGTATATAGAGCTGTGAGGATGGAGAAAGCCATGTAGAAACATGGATGTACAGAAGGGAGGATGGTGATAGGCATATATAAAGATGCATGTTGATCTGGGAGGATGGTGGTAGGCGGCATGTAGAAACGTGGATGTCAAGATGAGAGGATGTTGACAGGGAGGTAGAAACATGGATGTAGAGCTGGAAATACTGTTCCAGGCATGTTGAATCATGGATGTAGACTTGGGAGGATGGTGACAGGCATGTACAAATATGGAAGTAGAGCTGGGAAGATGGTGATGAGGTATGTAGAAACATGGATGTAGAGCTGGGAGGATGGTGACCAGCATGTAGTAACATGTATATAGAGCTGAAAAGACAGCTTAGGGGAAAGGTGCTGGCCACTAAATTGGATGATCTGAGTTCAGTTCTCATGAGCACTTGATTAGTAGAGAGTTAAGTCCCAAGAGTTGTCCTGAGTCCTACAACAAACACGTTGTGTCACTCACATACATGTACAACACATACCCATAAAATAAATAAATAGTTTCTAAAAATTAATGGCCAAGTGTTGTATTTTTCTCCATATACTAGAGATCAAGACAGAAGAATGAGCAGCAATGACCTAAAGGAAATTACAGAACAAGGACCTGTGGCAGAGATACCTTGAGTGGCTAGTTACGCGTGTTTCTGTTCCCTTGATTCCTTGTCTTCTGAGTATGGATGCACTTCCATCATATTCATCTGTTATGTGTATGTTTATCTTTTACATTTTCTGTGCGTGAGAAGTCCATGATAAAGAAGGTGGCTTCTTTCCTTAAGGGGCCTATAGAGCTCCAGTTCAGGTGCTGGCCGAGGCTGTCCTCTCTCCTCTGAGTCTTGAGGTCTTTGTGCAAGCTTGATGGAGTTATTGAGTAGAATTCCTTTGCTGGTGCCTGCAGGAGCAAAGGCTTGATCCTTCTCTCACCCCAACCCCCTTTAGCAGCTTCTGGAGACCATGCATTGTTCTTTGGCACGCAGCCCTCTCCATGGGCTGCAATATACATCTCTAGTTCTTAGTCACTTAACTGTTTTTGACATTCAGCCTCAAATGCAAAAAACTCATGTGATTAGGCCATACCATATGGGTAATGTCCTTTTAGATTAATTCAAGGTTAAATGGTAAATAAACTAAATTATACCTACAATGCCCTTTTGCCAAGTAACATAGCCTATAATCAAGACACATATCTCATGATAATCACAAGTTAAACCCACATTTAAGAGGAGGCAATTCCAGAAGGCCAGAATAATTGTGGGTCATTTTAGAACTCTGCAAACCACAAAGAAGTAAATATAAAGTTTTAAAACAAAGGATGGAATTAAAATCATGAAATGTCAGTTCTAAAAGGGAGGTATCCTTTTTGAGAAATTTACTTTTCAGAAAATAATATGTTAGTTATCAACAAGAACCACTAAACATGTCTTTCTGAAACTATGAGCTGAAGAGAGTACTTTGTTTGGTTGAAGTCAACACATCCCAGCCATGACAATTTCTCCTACAACAGTTTACTGTCAGGTATTCCCAAGAAAAGCTTAAGCATCTTAAGGGGAAATTAAATACTAAGGTAAGAATTAAGTTAAGTTACTTTAATTGACTTAATCAATAGGGGGTTTCTATTTAGCATAATTTCTGTACTTGTTTTAATGTATGTTAAAGTTAGTCATTGAATTCATTTTTTGTTTTTTGTCTATTTTGTTTTGTTCTTAATTTTCTCTGAGACAAGATCTCCCTGTAGCCCCAGCTGACATGGAACTCACTATGTAGACCAGGCTGGCCTTGAACTCACAGAGATCTGCCTGCTTCTGCCTCCTGAGTGCTGGGATTAAAGGTGTGCACCATCATGCTCCGTAAATTCATTTTTAATTTATTACTAATGTCTGTCACCCTAATGTCTAGCTTACTGTAGACTAAGGGACATTAAGGAATATAATTAATTCATTTATATATGTATAGTACAGCAATCAACTGCTTTGGGGTTACCTTAGACATTTAGTTTTCTTTAACAGAGAACAGCTACTTTCCTGCAAAATAGTATCACAAAAGGCAACACAGTAACCACTTAGTGTTAACCAAAACTTCATGTGATTGCTTAATAATGTAATCAACATAGGTCCTAGGTGGCTTTATCTGTCCTGACAGAACCTAGAGCAGTCATCTGAGTGGAGAGCCTCAGTTAAGGAATTATGTACATGCAGCCCAGATCAGATGGGCCCAGGGACAGGTCTGCTGGAGGTTTTCTTTATCTTTAATTGATTAGGAAGGCCCAGGTGATTATGGGCATCATTGGTCCCTGGACAGGTGGTCCTGGAATGTGTAGGGAAGCTAGCTCATGCGCCCATAGTCAGCAGTCAGTGAGCAAGGGACATCCTCCGTGGTTCCTGTTGTACTTCTTTGGCTGTGAGTTTCTTGGTTGGAAATAATGCTGTGTGGAATAGCAAGCAGGCCTGTCTTCCAGCTCCTGCCTTGCCTTCTTCTAGTGTTGGACTGTAATCTCCAACTGTCCCCTGAAATCAACCCTTTTCTCCCCTACATTGTTTTTTGTCCCGGAGCAGAAGCAACCATCATTGCTCCATCTGATTGTGTTTATATTGATTTTGCAATCTTAGAACTTCTGGTTGTTGAGGTTGAATCATCATGAAGTATCAAAAATATTCTCTGTTGGCAGAAATATCCTTTATGTATATCAAAATGAAGGTAGTTCAAAACAGTGTTAATATAATGTTAAATAATACATTATCACTTGTCAAATTTCATTGTCTATCTAATGCTTTCAATGACAGTTGTCTAGTCAAATCATTAAGAAGACAAAAATTGTAGCAAATATTCTTTGGTAGAGATAATGCAGTTTGACCTAAAGCTTTAGATAATTATAGATATACTTCAGAATATTTTATTTTATAATCTCCCAAACCATTTAGGGAACCTATTACACATAGAGAAAGCTACCAACATTGTGGTATATCTTATCTTTTCATTCTATTTCTGCCCATCCTTATTTTGAAGGTAGAATTAACAGAAAATAAAGAAATAAAAGATGGGACCAATAATCTAATCTCTCCACCTAGAATGCTACTGAAGAATATTTTTCTCTCTTGGAGGTTACAGGAAATGTACCATCAATTTAAAATGTATTTTACTCGTTGTATGCATAATCTCACTACACTACTGTTTCTTCTCTTTTCAAAGTGCATAAGCAAAGTGAGCTGCTTATTAACATGAAGATGTAACTCTTAGATTCACCTATTTAGACATTCTGAACTGCAATAGTGAAAAAAAGCATCTGATTTTTACCTATTTCAAGAAGCATGTCATCATCTCTAGTACTAGTCACATTCTTTCAGATGAAATAATATTTAGGGGGAAAATGTATTCTAAATTCTAAAAAACGTATTCTATAGTCTAAAATTCTGAATTCTAAGAAAAGGTATTCTAAATTCTAAAATTCTGAATTCTAAGAAAAGGTATTCTAAATTCTAAAATTCTAAATTCTATAAAAGATATTTTATTTTTATTTTTTATTTACTTATTTATGTGTGTGAATGTATTGTCTGCATGGAGGTCTGTGAACCCGTGTCGTGCAATGCTGTGGAGGTCAGAAGAGGGTGTTGGATTCCCCTGGAACTGGAGTTCTCCTGGAATTGGAGTTACAGACAGTTCTCAGCCGCCATGTGGGTGCTGGGGATTGAACCTGAGGCCTCTGCAAGAGCAGTCAGCGCTCTCAACTGCTAGGCCATCTCTCCAGCCCCATAAAAGATATTTTTAAAAAATCTATAGTCTAAAATTCTGAATTCTAAGAAAAGGTATTCTAAATTCTAAAATTCTAAATTCTATAAAAGATATTTTAAATTCTAAAAGGAATCAAAGTTTTTTGCAGGGTGAAAAAGGGGTCTTAAGGCCTGAAATAATTCTTTAGTCATATAATCTGGTCTATTATTTCATGTAGAAACATTGAACAAACAGTTTCAAACAGAAAAACAAAACAAAAAGGCTTAAATTCTAATGTTTATTGGTTTACACAGTGAAAATATTCTTGCTGAGGTCAATATTAAACTACTGATACAATACCATGAATACAAAACTCGGAATGAGATATAAGCCAGTTGGCTCTCATAAGCCAGTTTGAGCAGTACTAGCAAGCACCGGGCAGTTCTTTACAGCCGTACACTTCCTTCTGAAGAATATATTTTGAGGAGCTGGAGAGATGATTCAGCGATTGAGAGCACTAACCATTCTTGCAGAGGACCTGGGTTTAATTCCTAACACTCACATGGTGGCTAACAACTATCCATAACTCCAGTTGCTGGGATGCAATGCCCTCTTCTAAACTTTGCAGTCATTGTATAACACAAGTGCGCTTACACATACTCAAGGAATATACTCATATGCAGAAATAAGAATAATGAAATATTTTTTGAAAGTATAGCTTTTGAAAACCTGTTGTTTTACTCCACTCTTACAATATTACAACCATACAAGTGGTTTTAGCATGGCCCAGTTAACATCATTTCTTAAAGGTATTTCTAAATTAAAAACAGTAAAGCATAGGCTGGAAAGAGAGCTGGCCTCTTGTAGAGGACTCACCATCTGCATAGCTGGAACTGTAAGTCACAGGACCCCAAGAGACCATTTATGATCACAATGTTACCAAACTTCAGAAAGTTGAATTGACTTAGACACTAGAGTCAACTGCTGTCTGTTACTGACCTTCCCAACAAGCAGGGTGTTAGGAATGAGGCTACATGAGGACAAACCAGCACAGCCAACCACCAAAATTAACTAATGTTTGATCAGTGAAATAGCAAAATGCCTATAAGAATCACACAGAGCAACACTGTGAAAAGATGCACCCTTTAGACACTGCTACTAGTCTGTCCATTACCCTGAAATGGACATATTTTCAAGCATCATTTTTAATTGTTTGCCTATATCTTCTTTCAGAGGGCATATTGAGTATTAATTGGTTTTGTTTTGAATGTCATAACATATCACATAAAATGAACTCAGACTTGGGGATATGCTTCCAGAGAAGCAGATGTGAAAGGAGCTTAGGATGATGAGGTCAACTCAACCTGTCACAGTGTCTTCTGCCAAGGTCAAGTTAGAGAGGATACTATACATGGCCTAGGCTTATTTTTCAAGATGCAGGATTCATACTAAACCAATGATTATTACATGCTACTGTATTCCAGAAGATAGTAATACACAGAAACCAAGTGACAGAACTACCAGAATCCCACCTACCACTGTGCTCAAGAAAAGATTTGTAGAATTTTTGTCTTCTGTCGCTGTAGCCCTAGTCAATATGGATGTAGTTGCCAGAGGGAAATTGAGTTATGATTGCTGCCTGGTAGGTTCAGGCTTCTCCTCTCAGAGGTCACAGGGTTAGCCCCAGAGCTACTCTCTTGCCTGGAGAAAATGATCTTCATAATTGGGAAGAGGTGAATTCTGTCACAAAGGGTAGCAAACATCATGTCTGGGACTCTTACAATCCACATGGGTATTCTGTGGTTGTCTCTCTGCCCAGTTTTGATCATGAATGAACACTGTAGCCTTGAAATGGTATGGTGAGGAGGTGCTCACACACTTCAGGAATGTGGGTCTAGATCTCTGTCATTCCTACACAGAGGCCTAGCCAACCAATTGTGATAGAGATATAGGGTGGTAGTAAGAAGGGAATCAATAAGAATGTTGAGAGCCATTTGTAGGTAGACTTCACAGTTTATATTAAAGAAATTTCCTTAAAAAAAAAAAGAAATTTCCTTCTTTACTTTTCTTTAAAAAAGAGATCATCAAGATACTTTTATTTGCTGTTCAAGGAAAATGTTTATTTGTTGTATAAAGTAAGTGATATGAATGCACATGATTGAGCTCTAGGTGGCTATCATACCCTATCATACATACATATGCTACCACACCCTGTCATACATACATACACTATCATATCCTACATAAACTCCACCTTTTGAGAATAGCATCTGTCCCCCAGCTGAAGATATATGGACACTTCTTGGGTCACAAATAGTCCTTAGTGAAAAGAAGCTGCTTTGTTCAAGAACTCACCCCATTCCTAAGGTGAGCTAGTGCAGAGTGTTTGGTTGATGCAGGAGACAAAGCCCAGGCCAGTGCTCTGATTTGGAACAAAGTGAGGGGACATTCCACCTGCAGGGTTCCCATGGGACCAGATGAGCGTCTATTGCCCCTGCATCACAGCTTCTTTTTCTGTCTAGTTCATTTTCTCGCATTCTCTTTCAGGTGTTGACCAGACTTCTCCATCTCAGAGCATTGCATGGGGAACCTGATTTAAGGCAGAGTCCTTTCATTTTCATGAAACATGTCCATTTCTCTGTTTTATCTTCCAAATTTATTCTCATGGAACCCAAAGAAGCCTATTTGTGCTCATCCCATAAACTTTCATCTTCCATTGTCTACTTTCTGCCCTCTGTCATCTATCTTCCCTTCCTTTTCTAACGGTTCAGACATACCCAGACTTTCAACTGACATCTCATTGATGATGCAGGGCAAAGTTGAGACCTTTGCTAAAAGCACTTTCCTGTAGTCCTGTGATATCTCACCAGGTTAGGATATATTACAGGGCAATGCTGCATTGATTTATACACTCCAGGGAGAGTTCTTGGAAGAAAATCCTAACTGAAGGTAGGACACAGCATGGAACATCAAAGAGACAAAAATGACACAATGTGAAACTCCTTTTCAATCTTTTTTTTTCTAAATAGTTTCCTTTTAACCTTGTAGGCAAATATTTGACCCTTTCTAGAAAATTTCTAATAAGCAGATTTTTTTCCACCTGAAAACACTATTTGACTCCATGATATTTACTCATTTGTTTGATTTAATCAGGTAGAACAAATAATGTTGAAGGTTAAATTGACTTATTGAAACATCAAAAAGAAGTGAATGGGGTCAAATTCAAAACATACATAAAATATATTAAATTTCTTTAGGAATTGGAAGCAAAGGGCTGTAAATAATTCTAGGTTTTAGGTTTTTAAACTTTATTTTCTGCCGTTCTAGCCCCATCATGTCATGTTCCGCACCCCACGGAGCTGATTCCAGAATGCCATCCCAGCTTCAAAGGCAGCTTTGTTCTCTGAGCAGCCCCTGCCCATCATGGAATGGAAAGAAGGAGAAAACTGCTTGGCTCCCTCTCCCTCCTCTCACATTCTCTCACATTCTTTTTATCATAGAGCTGAAACACTACAAAGATACATCTCTACCCATCTTTGTGTCCTTGGCTAATCAAGAATGCTTTGCTATGTATCAATTTTTTCTTTATGATAAAAAATTTGACTATTTTTATGAAAGCTCACTCTGAGTTTTAAATTCCCCTTTCCCCTCCCCCAAACACATACACACACACACACACACACACACACACACACACAGAGACACATACACACTCACACAGATTTTAAATAAAGATAACCGAAGGTCTTTCCCCGCCATGCCCAGAAACTAATAAGCCAGTGAATAAAAATTTTACTGTTGTTACTGTTATATAAGTTGAAGGATTTATGAAGTAAAAAAGTTATAAGACAAAATGTCAATCAAAAGTGATTTTAATGATTATTAGATCATCAGTCAATAAATAGAAAATTCTTGGTTTAATATGAATTTTTTGTGTGAATTTTTGACTATAAAATTTTAGGAGATCCGGGATCAACCTAAGACAGACATTCTCCCTAGCCAATTTATAGAGAAGGGGGAACTGTTGGTAGCCTGCTTCCTTAAAGAAAGCCTGTGCTAGAGTTTCGTGAACTCACCCCCGCCCATCGAGCAAGGAAGGCTAGTTTCACTTTACTTCCTCCACGTAAGATAAGCCTCAGGATGTTCCAGCCCACAGGACATTCCAGGCTTATCTTCATCCTGCCCTTCCCCTCCTTACTTCCTCCTCGTAAGATAAACAGGATGCTCATTAACCACAGGATGTTCGAGCCCACGCTTTTGGTATGCAAATGAGGCATCGGATGGTACACCAATCCAGAGCATGCACAAGCCCTCTAGACTGCTATATAAGCAGTACTTCTGCACCCTTTCGGGGTCCTTCTCACAAGAGAGCTGTACACAATAAAGTTTGCTGCAAAAGAATCCTGCTGTCCGCGTGAAGTTCTTGCCAGCGAGATTGCTGCGCGCGACAATGTGCTATAGAACAAACGAGAAGAAACCAAAATGGGCTGAGCTCACAGGCTCATCTCTACTGGCAGGCTTGTCACAGTGCTGCTAGTAGGAGCTATTCCTTCCCCAGCTGTGAATCTTGTGAACTGCACCTGACCCCAATAGATATGCCCAGCAGTGCAATAGTGGTAAAAATATTATGGCATGACCAACCATTTATGATTGGATGTAAGGTCTGCTTCATAGGATGTAGCTCATACCTGACACTGATAGCAGTCTTAGGAGCCCGAGGCTAGACAAATCACAGGACATAGGGAAGAAATCAATTTTCTTTAAATTTTATCACATTAAAAGAACTCTTAATGACTTATTGTTACACCCATAAATTAATGCATCTCTCCAATTCCTACCAGAGAAATTTCCTTGTACAACACATGGTGATTAACAAAGAAAAACGTAACTGGGCAGTGTGCAGACAAAAAGCTATAGGGTTCTTATCTTTAACCAAGACACCTATTCCAAACTTCTGCCACCCAAGGCTCAGGGATCATTGCAGAAGTATGTGAGGGGTGGAAAGATCGTAACAGCCAGAGGTGATAGATGACTGCAAGGAAACAGAGTCTTCAAGACAGCAGATTAGTTACACATATGAACTCACATCAACAATGAGGGCATGCACAAGTCCTACGTAAGCTCAAACCAAAGAAAATCCAGGCATAGACATGGGGAAGTGGGTAATAAATTCCATCCCAACCTAAGGAACTTTTGGCAACTGAGAGAGACTGGGATAGGACTCTTGGTAGGTTAACCAGAATCCAGGGTATGGATCCACACTGAAGGATATTTGAAAACACAAATTAAGACTCTCTAGGCCTTAATGAGGCCTTAATTATATATATATATATATATATATATAATTTTATTTATAGAAATAGGTTTTATGAAATAATAAACCAAAATGTAATTTGATATATCAGATTTAAATATTTATTTGCACCTTCTTCATGTGCACCTCTCATCTTTTAGTCACCTCATACAAAATTCCACTATATCTTGGGACACAACATCTTGTTCTCTGACTATTTTCTAAAAAAAAGGTCCTAAATATACTCATACACAGACATTGCTATGTAACATAAACTCAGAAGGAAATAAAATTTAACCTAGATGAATAGTCTCTCTTTACTTTTTATTTAGTAGTCTGCTCCTATCACAGAGCCTCCAGGAATGCACCCACATGACATGTAATTAATTGCATGTCAGATCGTTTGTTCCTTGATCTATAACCAGCCCTGCTGATGGTCTAGTATCAATCAGAAAGTGACTGATTAACTAGATGAGGCTTTTGCAAAGTCCCCTGCAAGCCAACAAATTCCAGACTTTTCAATCAGGAAGGAAAATCTATTTCAGAGAAATGGGCATTTGAAAGAAATAAACTGTACCAGGTTTTCCTTTCTTACTCATGGGGAAGGTAAGATCTCTTAATTGTGATCCTTTGGGAGCCAGATGACTGACCTCAGAGAGGATACAAAGGGTGTTTTTCTTTAATATCTAGAATGTGTGCCTTGTATGACTTCACACTGATAATTATAGTTAAAATATTTTCCTGGTTTAGGTCAAGGGGTGGTTTGAGAAAAAAAAATCAGCACATTTTTATTGAATTCTTACTGTGTGCTGGACAGTAGTTGGTAATGGCCAGAATGTGGGTGGGTGTAGCTCATGAGGTTGAACCGTGTTTCATATATTTATCTGCCATTGAGCACACCTGCTTATTTCATTATCCCATTTACTTATTAGATTGTTTGGTTCCTAGCTGTTTAAACTTTAAATTTTTTTGTATACTCTAGAAACCAATTTTCTGGTAGGTATATAGCTTGCTGAGATTTTCTTCTGTTTGATGTCTCTTCACTGTATCAGCTTTTCCATTGCTGTACAAAACATTTTTTTAAATATCATAAAGACTCATCCATCCTTTCTTTCTTTCTTTCTTTCTTTCTTTCTTTCTTTCTTTCTTTCTTTCTTTCTTTCTTTCTTTCTTTCTTTCTTTCTTTCTTTCCTTTCTTTCTTTTTCTTTCTTTCGTTCGTCTTTTCCAGACAGGGTCTCCCTGTAGCCCCAGCTGTCCTGGAACTCACTCTGTACACCAGGCTGGCCTTGAACTCACAAAGATCTGCCTGCCTCTGCCTCCCAAGTGCTAGGATTAAAGGCGTGCGCCACCACACCTAGTTTAACACTCATTTTTCATCTACTCATATTATTTCCTAAGCAATTAGAGTCCTACTTAGGAAGTGCTTGTGTAGGCCTGTGTGTTGAAGTGCTTTACCTATTTATGTCCTTTTTCTTTCAAGTTTTCAGGTCTTACATTAAAGCCTTTATCCATTTATATTGCCTTTAGTTCGGGATGAGCCATAGGAATCTATTTTCTTTCTTCAACATATTGATATCCAGTTTCTTCAGTATGATTTGTTGAAGAGGCTCTTTTTTCCTCCAATGACTATCTGCCAATTTTGTCAAAAATTGAATTAAATTAAGCTGCATGGCTTAATACTTACTCCTTCCACTCTAGTCCACTGATCCATATGTATTTCGTGGCAGTAAAACCTATTTTCTTTATCGTCTTTCTTAGGCTGTGTTTTTTACAGAGATTACACAGACACAACTTGGAAAATCACTGCAAAGTCATCTGGATTGGGACTACTGTTTGATAAGTATTATTATTATTATTATTATTATCGAAATGTTTGCAAGACAGATCACCTCAGGAACTGGTGGGAAACCTCTTTTTCATACTATGGTATGGAAAAATACTCTTAAGATCTAGAATTTTCCAAAGGCGGTCTACATTGTAGATTTCTACCAAATAGCCCCTCTTGTAGTTTTTTTTTTAAAAGGGTTTCATAATAACCTTACCTTTTGCTACATAAGTGTAGCAAATCATTACTGATTTTAAAAACTTTAAATGAAAACTACATAAATGTGGAACAGTTCCCCTTGAAAGAAATATCAAGGGGAGGTGAAAGGTTAGGAGGTTCTTGAAAATGAATATCATAACATTTATGCATTCTCTGAATAAAGTAGTGACATTTAAGGTGGCTAAATTAGCATTTTAATTTTTCTGAAACAGCTCAATAATTTTAGAAGCAAAATCATAAGCTATTTTCCCTTTTTTCAACAAACCTCATTGTTTTTAATGCAAATTTACACTGTGAATTCATTAATTAAAGGTTACTCCATAACAGATTCTTTTCTAATTTACTAAAGATCAGACCTTTAGTCATTAGGACAAGCACATTACTTAGGGAAGTAAAAAAAAAAATGCTTATGAATCACCACCCCTCCCAAATTCAAGTCTAGAAAATTATTCCTATGTGGATTCTGCATAATAGTTAATCTTCCTTACCTTTCTTATAAAATTGAAAGTAAAAACAGATGAATAAATACATATGTGATCTTTCCCACCCCTTGCGTCTTATAATTAATGGCGTGATGGGATTTTAAATGTTAAGGAAATAATAATTTTCCATCAACAAGGATGAGAGAATTTTGTTTATTAGTTTAGAGTGATTCAATTTGTGAAAATGTGCTTCATTGATCTTTGCAAAAGAACTTTAATTGGAAATGAATATCACAATCTATTTGCCACACCAATAAGTCCAAGTTGCTGCAGTTCATTAAGTACTACACCTGCTATTTAACTTTCCAGGCTAAGAAACAAACCTTGATATAATACCTTTAGGCTTGGTTGGTATGGGAGTTCAATAAACAATTGTTTACTTATTTTTCTATTTACCCTATAAGTTAAAACATGTGCCATTTCCTGGGTCTGGATAAAGATGATCTTTTTGTCAATACACATTTCTTTCTTAAGTATATGTATATTCCATTTAAAAAATCTTGCAAACAAATGTGTAAAGTGTTCCTTAAGGTGTCACAGGGATGCAAGTCACTTTCTAAGAGCAATTTGAAGCTCAGCATGATAGAGAAAGAGGGGAAAGTTCATGAGGAACAACAGGCTTTTATGTTAGGATAAAAACCATAGAAAGCACCAATGTTGGGGCTGGAGAAATAGCCTAGCGGTTAAGAGCACCGACTGCTCTTGCAGAGGACCCAGGCTCGATCCCCAGCACCCACATGGCAGCTAAGAACCATCTGTAACTCCAGTTCTGGGAGAACTCCAGTTCCAGGGGAATCCGAGACCCTCTTCTGACCTCCGTGGCATTGCACGACACAGGTGCACAAACCTACATGCAGACAGTACATTCATACACATACAAAAATAAATAAAAAAAATTAAAAAAAAAAAAGAAACCACCAATGTTCTCAGTAGGAACACCCAGGAATAACAGCAGGGAATATACAACGAAGCACAGGGTAAGTCTCTTAAGATGAAAAGAGCTTTGGTTTCTGCTACTGAGTCTATTTATGTGGTGGATTAAGTGTGCTGATTTAGGAATGCTGAACGATTTCTGCAACTCTGGGATGAAGCAGACTTGATCATGGTTTATAATATTTTTTCATATTCTTGAGCTTAGTTTGCAAGTATTTTATTGAGAATTGTTACATCCATGTTTATCAGAAATATAATTTTTTTGTTAGAGCTTTGTCTGTTTTTTTGTATCAGGGCAGTATAGGGTTTGTAAGAAGAATTTCAAAATATTCCGTCATTTTTCAATTTGTGGAATTATTTGAAGACCATTGGTACTAGTTCTTCCTTGAAGCTCTAGTAGGATTTGCAGTGAGTCTATCTGACCCTCAGCTTATTTTAGTTGGAGATTTTAAATTACTATTTCTATATTATTGGGTGTGGGTGTTTGTGTCTATTTAAGTTATTTATTTTGATTTAGTTCTGGTAGCCACACACACACACATGCACACACACACACACACACACACACACACACACACACACACACACATGGCTAGCCTGCAGACTAGCTTCCATGGTGCTGGAAGGTGGTGTGCATGCTATCAGCAGAGAAAGTAACCATCAGCATTATTTACCTGGGAACCGTGGGAACAGCAATAACTGCCAGCCTGGTGAGGCATACCTACTGGTACAATAGTGCCACAAATGTATGGAAGTAAGGAACCAACTTCCAATTTGATTTCAGATCTGACATAAGATGAAATCCATGGCTGGCAATATTACTAGGGCCAAGAACCTGTGGCTAGACAGGGCAGAAGCAATAGGGGAGAACCTAACTACTATTATTCTGCTAAACAGACATGGTACTAAACTACTAATGACTTATTATATTTGTGGTTCTCTCAACTTTCATCAGAGAAGATTCTTTTAGTAGATGGAGATTAACGCAAAGCGCCACAACTGGTCAAGGTACAAAGCATAAAGACTGTGGAGTGCTCAGCCATAAATGGGACCCCTATATCATGCCCTTCAGTTTAAGCCTTGGGGATTATTTGGAAGAGGGCATAGAAAAGACTGTAAGAGCTAGAGGTGAGGGATTACTATAGGGAAACTGTTTTCTGGACAGGGCAAGTACACAAATGAACACATAGCCATTGTGACAGCATATATAAAACCTGCTCAAGTTCAAGCCAGACAAAATCTCATTATAAAGGGGGAGATGAACAAGATATCCCGCCTCAAGATATCCCACCCCTTGCCAAAGAACTATTGGCAACTTAACACTGCTGGGATAGGAAAAGCTAGACCTCTCAAGAGTCTGTCCCCAGGTAAGTCAACCATGTTCCAGTGGATGGACACAGGCTCAAGGGTATATATACACAGATTGGACTCCATGCCTTTTTTTTTAAGGGTATAATATTGTGTAGTTAGTGATGGGGAAAGGATGGGGTTGGAAGGAACTTGGGATGGGAATAAATATGATGAAAACATACTATATGAAAATCTCAAAGAACTAATATATTGAGTACCCACTCCAAAGAACACCCCACAGATTTTGGGTTATCAGGGAAAAGCTGAATTCTTACATCAATCATTATTGGATTAGTACAGATCCTCAATGTTTATGTTTGAAACAAGACTAGGGCCATAGGCTTGACCCCACAGAGTCACTGCTTGCTCTCATGAGCATTCTGGTGGTGATTCTCAAGGTGATTGTAAGGTCACAACGGGGACAGGTTTGAGCAACTCTTATGTTTCCTTGGAAAAGTAATTCTTAGTACTTTTAGCATTTAGAAATAACTGATAGTAACTTTCTGGGGGTAGATAAGTGGGAAGGTTTAATTATATTCTAAATAATCAATAAATCATTCACTGATGTATTGTAGTGCTGAGAACCAAGTTTTAAAATTTTAAGACTTTACTGTCAATGCCCTGTGTATTCAAAATATACTCCAACTTTATGTAGAACATCATAAGAAAATGCAACCCCTCTCTGAGAAATGTATTTTTCTGTCAATTTTTCTTGTATGTTTTTCCACATGGAGAGTCATTTCCGGAAGGATTGTCATTGAAACCATGAGTCTGAAGGTTTCTCTGTTCCATGTAATCAAGGCTAGTTTTTAAGCAATTTTTTCAATAGTCCATGGGTATCAATTTCTTTCAATGTTTTTAGACAACAAAATAGGAGAGAAGGGTAACAGGTATAAAGCAGACAGTATAAACACCTGGTGTGCTGGATAACTTTAGTGTCAACTTGACACACCTGGGTTGAGGGAGCCTCAATTGTGGAATTGGCTCCATTGGACTGACCTGTGGCCACATCTGTGGAGTATTGCCTGGATTGTTGAGTGATGTGGGAGGGCCCAGCCCACTGTGGGTGGTACCACCCCAGGCAGGTCGTCATGTACAGTATAAGAAAGCAGGCTGGATATGGGCCAGGGGATCAAACCAGTAAGAAGCATTCCTCCATGGCCTGTGCCTCAGCTCTTGCCTCCAGGTTCCTGCTCTGAGTTCCTACCTTGGGCTCTCTTGAGTGATGAACTCAGGAAATGTGAGCTGAATAAAACCTTTCCTCCCCAAGTTAGTGTCAGTTAGAGTGTTTTGTCACAGCAATGGAAAAGTGAACTAGAACTACTGGGATGGTCTTCACCTCAGTCACACTATTGGAATCAGAATGTGGGGAGATAATATCAGTTCACTTGATGGTAAATTCTCTAGCCATTCTAACATTCAACCAAGGTTAAGGATCACTGGAAAGAGAAACCAGGAAATAGCTATTGTAAGCCAGTATACAAGCATTAATTAAAATATGCACAAGAGATTCTTGTGGAGAAAAATCTACAAAGCTATTTATGAATGCAAAACTTTTGTTTCAAAAGTATAGGTAGTACTTAACCATAAATAAAGCAGGAAGATAAAATACTTCTACTAATAAAAAAACTATATGCATAAACTATTGTAGAAACACAGACAAAAGCAGCTAATTTAGTTTAGGGGCACCTCAGGTTATCTGAGGAATATATAGGTTTATCTTGAATGATAAACGGGGCCACTGGTCTATTTATCTTTTAATGAATTTGAAACCATTTTGAACTTTATTATTAATAAAATATTATTTATGCAAGTATAGAGAGCTCTTTTAAAATATTTATTTTATCTCTAATAATATTCTAGTCCAATTAGCAATTACAGTCATAAACAAAGTAAATTATGCCCCAGATAATTTATTGTTGGAATATATATTAGTAATTTATACATGAAAGTGTTGTATAATGATTAAGATATATATCACACTTCCTGCCATTCACAGTTTTTGATCATGTGACTCTGCTAAGTCACAGTCACGTTATCAGGATGCATAACTTCAGAATTGTACCTACAATAGTGATTTGCTATTGTGAATCTTAACATCAGCATACACATGCATGCGCACACATGCACGTGTACACACACACACACACACAGATTCCTTCATCTTCTGTGAAAATGCCTACTAATGTCATCAGTAGTCAAAATACATATTCACTTGTAGTTTCACTCAAATGTACTCATGGATGTTTCAAATCTCCCCTTTTCATGGGGCACATATCCATATTTTGTCATTACTTCATTAACCCCACTGTGAAGCTCTTCTCCTCACTCTCTCATCATACAAACTTATTTGAGATGGAGGTATTCTAACTATTCTTTCTCTGATAATCATGATCTTATTGGTCTCTTTCTCCTAGTAAGGAATACATTTTTCTTTTGCCGGCAAAAAAAGAATGCAAAGAAGATAAAAGACCGCTGGCTGTAGTATTTTCATTGTATTAAAATGTACAGATGGTATATTAAGAACACATCGATTGACTTATAGATTTTCAGACATGACTTATGTGTTAATAGTTATAAAATTGCCAGGTAGTACACTTGAAATTATTATACTTCACTAATAAACATATTAATTCAGCAATGTTTATTGAGCAGTTGCTAAGTAGACAACTGCATATTGTGTCTAGGAGGTGGTGAGAGCATGGTGAACTGTAAATATAAATATATAACTATAATATAGCTGTAAATATAAATATTCGGGGCCAATTAGATTGTAAGAGGCATGTTGCATGATGACTTGTTGTGTGAAGGCTACTGTGTCATAGGAGCAGCATGGAATTTCATAACACACATGTGGCAATGAGAGGATTGAATCTTGAATGTATCACAAAGGCTTGGTTAATAGCCCGTGACACTACTGAGAGGTGCTGGAACCTGTACAGGTTGGGAGAGAGTCCTAGTCAAAGGAAGTTAGGTCACTGGAGTTTACTCTAAGAAGGTATATTGAGCCCTCAACCCTTTCCTCTGAAACTTTCAACAGAAAGTTCCCTGCATGCTGTTCTTTGCCACAGATGCAAAAGCAATGGAGCCATGTAATCATATACAAATGCTCCTGAATTCATGAGCCAAAGTAGATCTTTCCTCTTCAAAATCCCAGGTATTTCTTCACGGTGATGAGAAACTGGCTAGCACAAGAAAGTTTTGGAAGGAAGGAGCTGCTTAATCTTCAGAATGAGCAGAGGTTGGACAGGTGAAGCCAGCAGTGGGAAAAAATGTCAGGACATGGGGCCAGCAAACAGTTGGAGACCAAAAGGAAAGAACATGATGAAAAGAAACCAGAAGACTCACTGCAAGTGGTCAGAGGGACTGCGGTTCAGGAGGACAGAGGACTGTGGTGAGACATGAGGCCGCAGAGTTTGAAAGGGGCCGGATCACTGTCAAGGTCTTCAAAACAATTTTAGGTATTGGCCAAATGAAACATGCAGGTGTGCTTCTTTCCTGGGTATAATTTCCTGGCCATAAAGGCACTGAAGAGAATCATTGAGATGTGTGGCCCCAGGAGTAATAGAAATACCTGCTTAACATTGTATTCTGAATGACCTTCCACAAAGCTCCCATCATCAATTGCAGTCAGCTTCCACTACTGCAGCCAGGTCCCTGGCCATGCTGGGTGCAGTCCTCTGTTCACGCCCACTGGCATTCTTTGCAATTATTCTTTCTGTTACAGCAATCTCTTTGGTTAGTGGCTTTTCCCTTTTTGCATTCTACAGGTCCCTGGCAGCAGTCTCTTCCCTTCCACTCTCTTGTCTCCCATATTCTGCACCACACCCTTACTCCTTCTCAGTGCTCTATAAGCACCTCCTCTGACTTTCCCAGTTCACTAATGTAGAATCAAAACAATACACCTTAATATTAAGAAACTCTTCAGAATCTCAGCCCAAACCTGTCTTTTCATATTTTTTCTGGACTTTGTTGAAGTGTTATTAGAGCAAAGGGACTGCTTACCCTGGATACATGCTCAAACATAGCCATGCTTCAGAAGGATATTAGGGTAAAATGTCCATCAAAAAAGTTTGCACAACACAATACAGGGTCTTTAAAAGAAGCAATGCAAAAATCAGACTTTGGTAAAAATTGAAAAAGCTTGTTTTGGCAACACCTAACTCTGTTAGAGCCAAGTAAATCCACTCAGTGCATTTTAATGACACAGTGTCTGCTTTTACCCAGTTACCTTATTTGTAGAGCTTGAAGCACCACCCTCTGCATGTAACCTAGTGAGATTCCGAGGAACTATGAAGTACAGCTGTCCACTTTTCCCCACACATCCAGCTGGAGGTTGTCAGGGAAAGGGAGGGACGGGAACAAATCAAATCTCAGATTCTACCCCAGATTGAGGTAGAAGTCTGGTTCTTTAACATTGGCTAGGGTTTCCACCTCTGTGAGCAGCATAATAATTCCAACTGTGCTGTATCAATCATAATTGCGCAGAAGCACCTTTTCCCAGGTGCCGGTTATTGCATGCAACAGATGCTTCCATGCTTGTGGCAAGCACAAGCAGCTTGTCAGATGCTGATAAACCCTGAATTCTGCTGTCTTACATTCCGAATATCTTTTTTATAAGTGTCAAATAATTAAGAAATATGCCCTAATTATATGAGAAAACTACTATCCTTCCCTAAGAGCTTCCTAATTTTTCTTTTCCTGAGAGAACTCTGATTTGGACAAGACACTTGGAGGCTTTGTGCCATAGGAGAACTGAATGCTGATGTCTCTGACCGGTTGTAGTCATTTTTATTTTTCTTGACAGTGATTGGCTTGTGTGAGGACATGTGATACAATTCTAACTAATGTGCTATGATCCACCAGAGAGGATGACTGGAAAAGTTTTGCTCTTTGTGGCATAAAGGGACGAGTCACTGTTTTATCCAGTCTGGGACTCTGAGTGATGTCTGAAAACATAAAGGGATCTGTATGGGGATCTGCAGATCTTCACAGACAATCAGAATCCTGGCACTGTTAAATAGAGGAAAGCTACCTACCCTTGGTACACATTGTGTGTGTGTGTGTGTGTGTGTGTGTGTGTGTGTGTGTGTGTGTGTGAATTAATAATCTCCTGCTGGTTAGATCACTTTTAGAAGGAACCACTGATATACTCTTAATCTAAATTCTCCAATTTTTCCAGAAAAATGGTAACACTAGTTTGAAACTTCCATGCATCTTAAGTGGTGAGCAGCCATCTCTTAAAAGGAAGACTGACTCAAGACTTGTACTCAGTCCACGTAGGAGATCTATGTTTCCATCAGCTCTTCAGTATAGTAATTTAGGTTTATTTTTAATAAGAGAGCATGCCCTTAAATTATTTTTGTTACTGGTAATGATTTGAACTTTGTGGCAGTAAAATGAACTTTGTGTCAGGAAAGAACGTTAGACTAGAACTCAAAAGACTGGGATTCTTGGCCTTGGCTTGACATAGTCTTTTTGTGACCTTGGCCAGCAAACTGAACTCTCCCTCATCTGATGCTCTGAATCACTAGATCAGGATTCTACATCCTGATTATCTCTAATGGATTTTACAAACCATAATTTTACAAACTCTAATTTTACAAACCCTAATATATAATATATATATTATTATATAATATATATGTATATAATATAATAATATATATTATAATATAATATATTATAATAAAATAAAATTATAATATAGTATTATTATATTTAAGAATTTTTTAATATAGATATATATAAGATATATATATATATATATATATTAGGGTTTGTAAAATTAGAGGTTTGGACATGGAGAGAGTCCTTCTGATTTCCCATGTCACATTATCACCTTATATTTATCACATAAAGTTTTCTTACCAATACAGTTAGAGCTTTGTTATAAACTGATCTTGATCACAGTGCTGTATGTCCAGGGTTGGACAAAATCAGGCTTCCTGACCAGTTGGTGAAGTGCTTGATTGTAGTGCGTGTGTATATGTGCATAAGGATAGCATTAAGGGTTTAAACAGATAGCATTAAGAGTGGCAAGATTGAGCCATTATCTCAGTTGCTTGTGAAGTTAAGGTGTGATGGTCAGAATATGAAGATTTATATACTATAGAACAAATAACAGACAAAATATCCAAATTATAAAACTGAAAAAGCCATCCTTATTGATGAATGAGTAAATAAACATATGATTTAGAATTATTGAAGTTAATGAAGTAAATATTTTAATATGAAAATTTGTCATTAAATCTCAAGGACAATGTATTTGGAAGGAGAGATTTCTATATAGTCATTGCCTGAAACAGTCACTACCTAGAATATGTTATTGTAAAGAGTCTTGAATAAGTAGAAAATTGGTTTGCCATTGACAAGTAACATTATAAGCAGGGTGATCTGTCCTGAAATGAAAATTGAGAACTGTATTAAGCCTCCGATGATGAGGCTTGTTCGGCACCCATGGATAAACACTGAGGTGTTTTTCTACCTCACTGAAGTGGCTTTATCTGGTGTCTCTGATACTGGCTGTACATAACATAACAGGATTACTGCTGTTCTGTCTCTAGCACTCAGTTTTTTGTTTTGTTTTGTTTTACTACAACCCTGTACAACAGGGTCATTCATTAAGACACTTGGGGTTCACAAGCTGCAAAAAAATCCCTTTAAAATTTTCAAAAGGGAACATTGGTCACCAAGGTGACCGAGGCTAGTGTAAAATAAGACTAAGATAGTTGGTAGCACAAAAGACTGAAAAATCAATGTAGTTGCTTCCTTGTTATCAATAGTCCCTGAGCAGAACAGGAGAGTGTAGATGAATAACAAGATATTTCCACATTTTACTGTACTGGTGCCTGTCATTGAAGCAGTTTCCATTTTAAACCAAGTCTGAGCTACTGGAGACCATCAGAGAACTAATTAGGGATAAATTGTTAAAAATAAAAGAGAGAGGAAGCATGTTCACCTCAAGTGTCTTCTTAGATGACCTCACATCTAAGATGACAGTTCTGCTTTAGCTTTCCTTTGAATGACAACACAGCACTTAAAGTTCTGATCAAAAAGTCAGCAATAGGGGCAATAGTCTCTAAGTCAGCTATGTTCTGTAAGGAGCAGGAACTGTTCATAAATTTAACAGCAGGTTAGTTTTCAGAACTGTTGTTAACAGTTGGAGAATAGAACTGGTGCAGGGCTGTATTTTGGGGTGGGGTCCTTATGCAAGAAGGAAGGCCACCCAAAATGGCATCGCTGTCATCCTCTGCCCTCTATTCCTAAAGCCCCTGCTTGTCTGTTAGCTGTTAATTCCTTTCCTGTGGTTGAGAAATAGATGAAGGTAGGAGGTAATGGGCTTGAAAACCTCCACCAGGGAAATCCTTACAGTTTTGTTGTATTTTTCCATTCCCCTCTGTTTTTCTACACCATCTTTTCCAGTTGATCTTCTTCACTACCTATCAAGATTATGCAGTGATACATTCTTGCTCTGATGGCAATTTTACTTTGTCTCTCTCATGTTGCCCTTAGCACAGTTTTCACCATGAAGCCCTTTTCCCACCAGCATGCGCATCTTCCAACTCAGTTCATGGCTTTGGTTCCCCTTTTCATTATGCTGTTCCAATTCAATGGAATGCACTGTTTCCTCACCTCCACTTATTTAAAGGGTTATATTCCTTCTAAATTTAGAAATACTCATGAAGATATTAAATAATTTGTCCTCTTGTTGATAAATGTTGAAACTAAAATTCTAAATGGGACATTATGATTTCATTCGTGTTTAGTGTGGAGGTACTGATTAGCAATAACATTTAATGTAAATCTCTGACTTCTCAAAGTAATTTTGAAAATTTTGCATAAATAAGAACTCAGTATTAGTGCTAATTTTAATCAATGCATTTTGGCAGTATGCAACAATAATCCTAATTATGTAAATGGAGCTAATATAAGAAGAAAAATATAGTAAATCTGTAAAAGAAAACCTTTTCTTCATTTGCCAATTCAGGCAAAATCAAAATTACATACTGACGTTTGGAAGCGAAAAAAGAGAAACTAACCATTTGTTTGCTGTTTCTTAAATTACAAATCTATTATGCAATGGTAAGTCAAGGCTGTTAAATCATAGGAAACTTGGAGATAAAGGCCAAATTATTAGTATAGCTATAAGAACAATGTCTCAAGTAAATAAATCAATAATGCCGCTGTTAAAGATATTTCATTTGAATAATTATAACTGCACAGTGGTGTGTTCTGAATAAATTTCTTTAACATATTCAGAAATCACTGCAAGCAATTTAACAAAGACACATCAGTAGAAAAGTAGAAAAGGTAAACATTCATAAGTATAAAACAAAAGGAAAAGCATTATCAGTTAGCTATCTTTTATTTCTAATGAAAACTACCGTGGTTGCGATATTTACATGTGGCTGTTTATTTCGGGAACTTTATTTTGGAAATAAAGCAAAAAATCATGTAGAGCAAATATGGATGTGGAGAAAAGACCATGAAGATCGCAAGGTGACCAGAAACAACAAAAAACTCAATTCATATCAGAGAAACATTTTAAGTGGATGAATGTTAAAGATAATCATCTGAATTAACAGGCTTTTCTCAAAAAGCAGATATTTATGAAACCCTTGTTATATGTTAAGTTTGTACACTGTCTTATTAAGATTTACTATGAGGTTTAAGGTTGGTATCACTGTATTTTAAGTTTACTGAGAATAAAATGGTGTTTTGGATAAATTTCTTAAGTAAGCTTTATAAAAACATCCTGAGAAAGTAACTTAATTGTTGGGAATAGTTTGGAACTGTAACTGAAAGGTCTAGTGGAAAAATGCTTTAAAATTAAATAAGAAGTTCTATTGAATTCACGGAAGCAATTCATGAATCATAGGTCTCCTGAGCTAATAGAAGGATTAATGTATGTTTTGCCACTTGAGAATATTAATGGTAATTTTCATTTTCCTAATGATGGAACTTATTTATGTAGCTCACAATTTCAATTTGATGTAGTAAATGTTTGATTTGACTTTCTTTTCTTTTAAAAGATAAAATATAGGTTGTTTATTTGAAATAATCAAAAAGCTTAATATAATAGATTATTTTGAACATATTTATGGATAGTTTTATTGATTTACTTTTTCGTGATCATGATTGTTTCATACTAAGTAAATTTTTGGTTGGGGGGGGTCTTCTTTTTTGTTTTTGTTTTGGCTTAGAATGAAAGAAATAGTTGCTTCCATTTTCCACTTCGATATGACAGTGATAACCCTAATGTGAGGAGTGCTCTGTCAGCAGGATCTACTTCAATAGAAATAACTCAGCATCTGTCATAGACAGAGCAATAAATAGAAATACTACCCAGAAATATAGTACTAATTATTTTATACTATATAAAGATTCTTTTCTTAGAACAACTGAATGTTACTTTGGAAAAAATAAGTAGGTATCAATGTTATATTGTAAGGAAAGTTGGTATTAAAACAAAGTAATAACTCAGGGCCTTTGGTGCCATACTCATAAGTTAATAAAAATTATTACCATAAATGATCAACTCTCTAGAGGTCAAATCAGCACATCCCAGATGAGATGTATTGAGGTCAATACCTAGGTTTCTGTTTATGCAAAAATGAGCACTTAGAAGATGAATGTGCAGAGCTGGAGAGAGGCTGGAGAGTTAAAGAATGCCAACTGCTCTTGCAGAGGACCGGGGTTTGATTCCCAGCACCTACATGGAGACTAAGAACTGTCTTTAACCAGTGCCTGATGGTGAGTTCCTTTAATCCTAGCACTCAGAAGGCAGAGGCAGGCAGATCTCTGTGAGTTCAAGGCCAGCCTGGTCTACAGAGTGAGTTCTAGGCCACCTGGGGCTATAGGGAGACCCTGTCTTGAAAGAAAGAAAGAAAGAAAGAAAGAAAGAAAGAAAGAAAGAAAGAAAGAAAGAAAGAAAGAAAGAAAGAAAGAAAGAAAAAGAAAGAAAACCAAATCGACAACAACAAACTCACACTGTTTCTCTGGTATGACCCCATTCCAGAGATGTGCATCCCAAATGCTTTCTAAAACAGGAAAGCATTTTAAAGAAACAAACTGCCTCTCATCTGGGTTCTGACTTACAGCTTAGACTCCACAGTGACTAGGAGGAGGAACACAACAGTCACCACACACAGATCCCATGGGAAGGGAAGTTCACGATTCAAATGGTGTTTATGTGAACACATTCTGAAGCTCCTGGCTCCAATTTTCATATATTCTTTCCTCTCACGAAGGGTCTGACTATTAATCATACACACATACAGTTATTGCTTTTGACTTAGAGCATTTTTTTTATTTTATTTTAAAAAGAATAGGGAAAGTGTATCAGTTATCTATTTATTGCCTCTCCAGTCCAAGTGTNAAGAAAGAAAGAAAGAAAGAAAGAAAGAAAGAAAGAAAGAAAGAAAGAAAGAAAGAAAGAAAGAAAGAAAGAAAGAAAAAGAAAGAGAGAGAGAGAAAGAGAAAGAAAGAAAGAAAGAAAGAAAGAAAGAAAGAAAGAAAGAAAGAAAGAAAGAAAGAAAGAAAGAAAGAAAGATGACCGTGCTTTGCAAACCAAGGAGCTGATACCAGGCACTATACTCAGAGGCTAAAGTCAGGTTCAGCTTTGGGATTCCAATGAATCTACCCAGGATGAAAATTATTTTCTCCATAGCCATTTGTGTTCAAATTATTAAAAGGATATAATGAGTTACCTTTATCTCTGCATGAAACCAAAGCACACTTTAGTGCAGTAGGTAAATTTACCAAGTGCTCTTAAGCTGCGCAAACTAAGAGATAATACATCTCTAAAAATTACTAATGCACCCTGGGAGGTTTTTAGTTTTGTTTTTAATTTGGGAGACTCTCACATATAATTTTCGGTTTGCATATAGGATATTTATCACAGCTGTTAAAAGATGTGACTCACGTCATTAAACAGGATCATTTTCATATAAAAGAGAATGATTCACACTAAACTCCACACAAAATATTTCGTTTTGCTTTGAATAACTTACTAAATGAGTATGCAGATAGTTTTATGCTTACAAATTTACAGATTTTCATTTTAAGTTCATATGGTCAGTATTAATCCCTTTCATGTGATAATACTTTATCTTGCTTCTAATTTCAAAAGTAAGTGACTAGAAAGTAAGACCTGTCTGATTCCAAGTATGCTGTAAAGACTATGAAGATTGAATTAAGCTTTTCAGCCTCAGAAAGTAAAGATAACATGATTTTCTAGGGTATCACATTGTAAAATTACCTGTTTAAAAGGGAATATTTAAAAAGGTAAATTAAATTAAGGTAGCTATGAAAACAGTGTTATCATATGGAAGGTATTAATCACCTGATCTGATCTCATATTCCTATAATTAAAATCAAGAGTAACTTAGTGTATAGCTTGTGTCCTGTGGGGAAGGATCCATTGCTTGCCTGTTGTTTATAATGGATGGGTAAGATGAAAAACATCTGCTTAATAATTGTGAGTCAGTAAAAGTTATTTCATTAGAGAGTACAGTAAGTTTGGGATTTTATTTTATTTTATTGTATTTTTGAGACAAGGTCTCCCTTTAGTCCCAGATGACCTGGATCTCGCTATGTAGACCAGGCTGGCCTCTGCCTCCTGAGAACTGGGATTAAAGGTGTGTGCCACCACGCCCAGCCCAAGATGGTTCTTAGCTGCCATGTGGGTGCTGGGATTCGAACCTGGGTCTTCTTACAAGAGCAGTCAGTGCTCTTAACCACTGAGCCATCTCTCCAGCTCCATAGAGAGTACAGTAAGTTTGGGATTTTGTAAAAATCATTGCTTAGGAATGAGTGTAAGGAGATTGCTGAGTATGAACTGGAATGTGCATCTATCAAGGGCTTTCACACAGACTTGTTCTCCAGTCAGTGATGTCCTGTCCATTGTGCTCTTTTGGTTGCCTACTCTGATTGGTCAGAAAATAAGAAAACAGAGATGCTGACTGCAAATGGGAATGAAGTAAAGACCCGCACTGTCTCTTGTGTACAAGACCTAACTCTTCCAAGATTTGTTTACTCTTCAACCTCACCAAATGGCCAATGGACCTGGCTTCATCAGACCTTGAGCCAATAGCACCATGATCATGGCACAGGACCTGGTACACAGTTATTCTTCCATAACCTGAGTGTTCACTCTTTTGTAAGCTAATTAAATCCAAGTGCATAGTAGAACAGTCATTAATATTGGTTGAACAGTCAAAGAATGCATCTAGTTAGATTTGTGCTTTGGTATCAAACAAATATCCTTGGAAAAGCATTAAGTTCATCAGCATTATTATATCTTAATTGATAAACTTTCTTTGGTGGAAAAGAGTAACTAATGTAGGCATAAAGTTAGGTGCTCAGGGTTAAACAAGGGTGTTGCATATACAATGAAACACCCAGCCCTCATGAGAATCCTTGCAAGGAAGTTCATGATATGCTGCTGACAAGGCTGAGTTACTATGTATAAACAAGGTTGAAAGATGACAGGTAGATGGGTACTTGCTGCCCACTCTTAAGGCAAGCCATTCATGAGTCTACTTGTCATCTTAATTATAGCACTTGGAGCTATATTCATGAAAATTGGACTTTTTAATTTCCACATACACTGATTTTTCAAGTACATGAGTTAAATACCATTTCCAAAATGTAATTTTCTATTGGTGTTGATACTTTCATTGCAATGCACTAATGTGAATGCATTCAATTGTAATGGTAAGACAGTAAAATCAATATTTGAAGATATTAAGACTCAAAATAAAATAACTGTATTTCAAGTAGATGAACAAATGAAAAGTGTTGCAATCTCTGAAAGCCCACACCCAATTATGACTTGATCAAGCCACGTTGGCAAGAAAATCCCACTCTGAGAGGGTTGATTCCTTTTAAGAAGATTTAATCTCTGTGGATTCGTTTAACTGCAGAACATCACTCTTTAAAATGTGAATATATCAAACACAATAAATCTGTGAACTGTTGGCTTATATTCTATTCTGCGATACTATTCCTATTATGGGATAAGGAAAAATCACTGATATGTTCTTAGAAAAAAGATAAAAGAAATGAAATTTGAAGTGTAGACTTTTATTCTACTTTCAAGTACATATAGTGCTTATATCGATGGAGTTCAGCAGTCATTCAAAGTCAGCATCTCAATGAATATAATTGATAAGAAAGTTCAGAAGGTAACAAACAGCAAATGAAGCAAGGGTGGTTATCAGTGATATCAAGGAAGACAGAAAAGGTTTGCATCTTTGATAGTGTAATCATCAGATCTACGAAATCTTATATCAAAATGAACATGCAGTGGAAAATATTCTTCCAAATAACTATATTTACAAACTACAAACTTCATGCCCTTAGTCATAATTATTAACTAATTCATTAATTCTAAGAAATAGGATACACAGGTTTGGGAGGGATGCTATTTTTTTTTTTTTTTTTGAGATTGTTTCACTATGTAGCTCCAGCTGGCCTGGAACTCACTCTGTAGATGAGGTTGGCCTCAGTCTCACAATGATCTGTTTATGTCTGCTTTCTGAGTACTGGGAGAAAAGGCATGTAACACCACAACCAGCATGAACACATAGTTTTTTTTTAAGGCAGTTATTATTCAATATAAAGAACATGGAAGAGAGGATCCACCATAAGCTTATTATGGAGCACATTGATATTTTCATGAATATATCAGTCATAGACAATGATTCTAATGAAAATGGTTAAAGATTTTTAGAATAAGCTATCATTGTCATTTAAAAGCAACTACTTAGTTCTTTATGAGGCTTCATGTGGATTAAATTAAATAATCATTTGTATAAATATTTTGAGATCCTTGAATTTTCTATGCTGTATGTATGTGTTGAGAACCTTCATATCAAATTCCAAGTCCAAAATAAAGTACTATTGCAGTTACATTGATATCCATTACATGTCCAGAATCTAGTTATGTCGCATAAGCAAAACCTTATACCTTTTGATTAGCATCTCCCCTTTTCCTCTTTCTAGTCTCTGGCAACCAACAAGATTTGGTTCTCTCCTACCATATGAATTCCAGGGATTGAACTCAGGCTGTCAGCCTTGGCAAGTAGGCCCTTTTGCCTGAGCCATCTGGCCAGCCTGAATTTAAGATTTTATATACATGTGCCATTATTCAGTATTTGTCTTCCTGTATCTGTTATCATTCACTTAGTATAATGTGCAATTATATAAATAATTAAGTCGAAATGGATTAAAGGCCTAAACATCAACAGGTAAAACCACAAAACTAATAGAAAATATAGAGCAATAAGGTTTTAAACATTAGTCTGGACAAGGATTGTTTCAGATGTGACACCAAAAACGCAGCAAACGGGGGATCATATCTACCGAAAAACTTGCCACACTGGAAGAAACAAGAAAATCACAACCTATGGAATAAGGAAGTATTTTAAAAGCTATATCTGCTAAGGTATTAATACTTAAAGTATATACAGATCTTTTACTACTCTATAACAAAAATAAGAAAACAAAATCACCAAAAAATAATCTAATCAGATAAGAGGCAAAGGGCTGTAATAGACAACAGGTAAATCAGAGGTCCAAACTATTACTGATCAACAAGAAAATGCAACTCAAAACCAACTATAAGCTTGTTAGAATGCAGCTAAAGATAACAATTACTAGAAAAAAAATATGGAGAAAGAGAAACTTAACTACTTGTGGGAAAGAAATTTGTACAACCATCAGGGGGAAAAGCTATCAATAGTCCTTAAAAAATTAAATGGCCTGATCATATACCCAGGAATCCCAGCATTACTCATATACAGTCAAAGGAAAGGAAATCTGTGTCTTGGATCTTCATTACATTATCCCCAGGGCTGTAGAAATTGTTAAATATTTAAGAGCACTACCTGCTCTTGCAGAGCTCTTCAGTTCCCACCACCCAAATGGTGATGGACAAGTATCTGTAACTCTAATTCCAGGAGATCTGACTCCCTCTTCTGGTCCTTGCATATTGCAGGTCATGATGCACTTAAATGCATGCAGGCAAACACTAACACTCATATAAAATTAGACAAAACAACAACCAAAAAAATTATTCTCAGTAGCCAAGATATAGAAGCAAACTAAATTGATCATGAAAAAAATAAAGAAAATATGACATTTTACACACACACACACACACACACACACACACATTCTCCATTATTCAGACTTAACAAGACCCACCATAAATACCTTTCATCTCCCTACTAGCTTCCTGACTTTTTCATAGTTCACTAAGTCCACATAGTGCTACTCATATGCAAATCTGTGGAAAGTCATAAACTGCGGCATAGACAATCTACCAATAGTTGCTCCCTTAAAGAAAAATGACTTCCTCCATCTCATTCCCTTTCTAGGCAAAGATATGTGGAGCAGGGTGGGGTTCCTCAGCTATTGATTTCTTATGTGAAATTAGTGCTAAGTCTATCTACCTCCAAATGACTATGCACAAGGGAACACAGTGCTTTTGGGAGTCTCTTACCTGAGGCTTGTACCAGGTTCTATGGAGGTGGAGAAGCTTGAGACAAAGGCACCACCTGGGAGGTTTACTGTTTAATATGCAGTTCTACAGTTAGAATTAACAATGGACAACACTATTATATAACTAAGGTCTGGATGTGGGGCAGAGACATCAGTGCTGTGAATAGTTGGAAGGCACAGAAATCAATGTAAAGTACTTAAAAGGATGAACTTATTCAGATGAGTTTTGAAGAGCTGATAAAAGTTGTCACAGCAAACAAGGAAAAGAAAGAAAACTGTTCCATAAAATGAGTCCTAGTTAATAACCTAGAACAGAATCTAATCTTCCTTTTGTTTTTCTCCCAGGGAGCAATCCCTCTTAGAGCACATTCACAACCACCTCTGAATGAAATGTTGAAATTCCTCTTTAAGGATGGATGGTGCTAGCCATACTTGACGCCTTGAAGTCACCCTGCTAAAGAACTGTCCAATCAATAGGATGAGTTTTGATTATTAATCAGGGTTTTCATGACATCTTGATGAAAGCTTCCATTGTGCTTTATTTGATAAATTACTGATTTTACTCCCTCTTCATGCAATGGTAATTTTTAAGAGTTTATAATGTTAATTTCTTAAGTGGTATCATGTTTAGGCTAAATTAAAAGTGCTATCATACAAGTAGGACGAGTTAGAGTTATTAGAGTTGATAAAAAAAAAACTGGCTAAAATGTTTATCCTTGCCTCCACAGTGTTATATGTGTGCTTAAGGCAAATTACTCATTAAACAGAAACTAATAGAGCACTAAAAAAATCTGCCAGTCTCAGCAGAAAGTGTTGGTTTGGAATGCAGTCCTTCTATTTTCACCAAATGGCAAGATCTTTTTTGTAATTTTAATGAATTTTACAGTTTTAAAACTCATTCTAGTTTTTAAAAAGTACTTAAGAGTATTATCTTTCTGCTGAACGACTTAATGTATTCTCCATAATTTACATATCCAATATTGGGCTAATTATACCAAGCACAGGATTTTACGACAATTAAAAGACATGAAATATATAATTATTTAGAAATATCTACAGTGTTTAAAGGAAAGCAAATATACAATGTATTACACAGCCTCAATGTGGGCCAGGTATGTCTATGACCACGATGAGCATTTGCTGCTTTTTCTCTTCGCTGTTGTTGCCCTTATAGTCACATACTGAATCATAAATGAGCAAGAGGAAACTTAAATTGCTACACTTTCAAACAATAGTTTACACATTTAATTGTGCTAATAATTTAAGAAAATAACTGATACAAGTAAGACAAACAAATACTAGTTAAGAAAGCAGCATACCATCAATTTACCAAACTGGTAAGTCTTAGAATTGTTAATAGATTTCCACAACCATATACATCTCTGCTTTTGCTTGACTCTGCTTTTACCTGTACAACTGTTTACTCCTTGCTCTCTATACACCTCATGCTGAGTCACTATCAGATCTAGGTGGTGGCTGCTATCAATTTTCATCGGAGCCTGCTGTGATCCTTTTGTCTTTTCTCAACTAAGCTGTCAATCCAAGGAAAAGACTTGTTCCAACTATTTAGGGAATCCATTATGTTACCACACGTAATATATCAAGTTGAGTGCACAGCATGAGGTGTCACAGTTTGGGCATAGATGTTCTATGGCCTGGTTCCAGAGCTATCCTTGCTAATGGTAATTCTTTTGATCCTAAGGTAGATATTTAAATTGGCCTCGGATATGTCTTTTATATATAGTGAAATGATAGACTACTCAATTTCTTTTAAGCTTTACAGCTCCAAAATTTCAATTTCAAAGTCATAAAAATAAATTTGAGTTAAACAGTGTCTCTTTAAGACCTTATCCTATTGTTGTTCAGTTCAATACATTGTTCTTTCTCTCTTCTCTCTTTCTTCTTTCTTTTCTTTCTTTCTTTCTTTCTTTTTCTTTCTTTCTTTCTTTCTTTCTTTCTTTCTTTCTTTCTTTCTTTCTCTCTCTCTCTCTCTCTCTCTCTCTCTCTCTCTCTCTCTCTCT